>JAQGAO010003282.1:0-17368 GCA_034697705.1 Ommatoiulus sabulosus | reverse complement strand
TGTAATTTCCTAAAAAATGCCAGTAGGATGCACTACAAGCATGCATTTAAAAGAGGGGCTATTCCGCTATGCACTAAAGCATTGCAGTGCAACCAAAAGTAATTTTCTTAGGGGCAATAAATTTATGAATAGCTGGTTCTTAAAAGTGCCGTCAGGCACGAAAGGGTAACTTGACCATGGATTTGTAATCGAGGCTTAATTTGGTGATCAATGTGAATACAATGTGAGCACTCAGACATGAAGCTTTACGAACATTACTCGCGCAGTCTCGTGCAGAATCTCACTCTGCACAAATATTCCCAGTATAATTTTTTTTGCATCATTTGCAACAATTTCGGAGGACAAATTTGCAAGATGTTCAAACTTTTCTTAATACAAATTTCCAAACTTTTCCAAGCACAAATTTGCAAATCTTTCGAGATTTTTCCGAAGAATTATTTGTATAATTTTCGACATTTTCTCACCCATTTGTCTACCCTCGCCTCGCCCGGGTGGCCAAAAGTGAGATAAATTTAGGGGGTCATGTGGCAGTGAAGAGTAACCCATGGCAGCCATCTTGAATTTCGTTCTGCCTTTAACTTTTTCTCCCCTCACCCCTCGCGCTTGCTTTTTTTTTGTTGAAAATAAGCGTGTTTCGACTGCAATAATCATTTACTCGTAAGGGGGAGCCTAACGTCACCCTAATGGCGCTGACCCCCCGATGACCTCCGAAAATAAAAGTGAAATTCAGCCTTGGCACGTGGCTTCTATTCATTCCCATATTGCACTCCCGAGTGATTCGTCACTACTTAAATTACCTCGGATTTCAGACCCACCCCATAACCCCCACCAGCTGTTTTTCAACAACTTCTGTCGGAATTTTTTGTATTTTCTTCAGAATTTTTTTTTCAAAACGTCAGTTTTTTTTGGACTAAGGTCGTTTAGTAGAAGCGTGGGCCTAGATTTTCAACTTTCGTACAATGGCGTTTTCGTAAATTAATCGAATTAGTTGTTGCCCTAAAAGTTTCCTTGAAATTCTAGGCCGCCATTTTCGAACTCGGTGGGTGGTTAATAGTTAACGAAAGTTCTTATTCGGAAAAGTAAAGTTGCGTAAAATGCATTAAGCGCTATGAAACAGGGTTCCCCCAGACCTGGAAAACCTGGAAAAGTCCGGGAACTTGAAAATGTCTGGAAAAGTCAGGGAAAATAAGTTTTTTTTGAAAAAGTCAGGGAAATTCAACGTAGTCAGGGTCCATTTGGAAACATTATTACATATTCCAAAGTCATATGCCACAGTTTCTGAGGACAAATTTGCAAAATTCTTTACTTTTTCCGAGTGAAAATTTGGAAAAATTTCCAGTTTGCGAGGAAAAATTCAAAATTTTCGGCATTTTCCGAGCAAAATTAAATTTTCAAACTTCTCGTGTTATAAATGTTCAAGATATCCACATTTTTCCAGAAAAAATTTGCAAAAATTTTCAGCTGATTCCGAAGACCAATTTGTTGGTATTCTCAACCATTTCAGATACAAATTTCAAAATTTACAACCTTTTCCGAGTACAAATTTCAAACATTTTCAAAATTGACTTTCAATATTGCAAAATATTGAAAGTTGTCCTGCATAGATTTTGAAAAATCGTGGCTAACATTGGCATATGAAATTTTTGTCGTTGGTCAGGAAAATGTGTTCATAAATTTGTTAAAGTCAGGGAAGTTGAATCTGAAATTTCTAGCGTTGGTCAGGAAAATTTGTTCAAAAATCTAAAAAATGTCAGGGAAGTTGAATATGGAATATCTGTCGTTGGTCAGAAAAATTTGTTCAAAAATCTGGAAAAGTCAGGTAAGTTAAATATGAAATTTCTGCTAGATGTCGCTGGTTATTGGCTGATTTTCAGCGCCATCTGCGGCAACACATTGCGCGAACCAATATTTTCCATTTGTGACACAAGGTGGCGCTGCATCTCGACGTAAGAGCGCCGTAGGTGCCAAGGTCGGCCATTGTTTTCCAAATTTTTCCCTTAAAAAAGGTTCAACGACCTTTCTAATTGTTTCAAAAGCCAACAAAATATTTACTGGGAGCAAATAAAAACCAATGATTTCTTCTTTTATTTTCCTTTACAAAAATCTGTTTGTTCAAAGTGCTGATTTTTCGTCTAGTCCAAGCTACTAGATTAGGATTTAGATTCGGACCAATCAGAGGCGAGGTGCCTGGGGAAAAAAATGCCCAGGGTCCTCCTGGGTCTAAAAGACCAACTGAAAAAAAAGTTTTAAAAATTTGTGCTAAATTTAAAAGCCCTCGTCACGTGTGCGCCTGGTGTTCGAAAAGTTGAACAGATGGACCACATTTTCAGCATGGGGTCGTGATTTATATTTGTATACAAAACACAGAGTGCAAGTAATTCAGCTCGGTTTACAAACCCCTTAACCCCCTACTCCCCCCCCCCCCATCTCTCCTCAAATCCTAACCAGCAAGGAGGATCTTAAAATCCTAACCGAAATTTAACGCACGCGCGTGACTGATGCTACGGCGCGTCCCCCAACATGTGGCCCATTTTGGTACCATCAGCCACACGCCTGTCAAATACCACTTTTGGGGTGTTTGTTACCCTCCGAAATAAGGGGGAACGGACAAGGGACTTCCATAAAGCCTGTCCTTTGTCCTTTATGAGGGTTTTTTTGGGAGACAAATTTTTGCCCAGTTTTTCAAAATCTTGCTCCAAAAATGGCGACTAAAATATGAGGGGATGGGAGGAGGGGGGGGGGGGGAGGAAGCGGACAGCCGAGGAGCGTCCATAAATGGGCTCCGTGAATGTTTTTTAGGCGACTACATTTTTACATAGTTTTTTAAAATCTTGAGTTTTTAAAAATGTTACTCCAAAAATGGCGACCAAAAATATGAGGAGGGGGGAAAAACGGACGAGGGGCGTCCATAAATGGGCTACATGAATGCTTTCTGGAAGGCGAATTTTTTTTACCTAGTTTTTCAAAATTGTGAGTTTGTAAAAAATAAATTCCTCCAAAAATGACAACTAGAATTAGAGAGAGAAACGGACGAGGGGCATCCATAAAAAATGTTTCTTTTACCTAGACTTTACCATGACTTTTATCCAGTTTTTCAAAATCTGAGTTTTTTTTTTTTAAGTTTTCCTCCAAAAATGGCGACCAAAATAAGTGGTGTGTAAACCGGCGAGGGGTATCCATAAATTTGTTGGGAAAACGGACGAGGGACATCCATAAATTGGCATCATGAATGTTTTTAGGAGACTACTGTTTTGTGGAGTTTTTCAATATTCAAGTGGTTACTAATTTTTCATCCAAAATGGCGACCATTTTAGAGCGGGAAACGGACGAGGGCAACCATAAATCTATGTGTGAATTTTTGGGAGGCAACTTTTTCCACCTATTTTCGTAATGTTTGAGTGGTAACTTTTTCTCTAAAATGGTGAAAAAGATAGTGGAAAAACAGACGAGGGGCATCCACAAAGCCTATATGCTTTATAAATAATTCTTGGAGACGACGTTTTGCATGCGGAAGCGTTCAGACAGTGCTGCCCTCTTTAACACTTATCACTCAGATCCCGGCCATTTTTATCAGTTTGTTGATTTTTGATACCAACTATATATTCGCGCTACATCAGCTCAACTTTGTTCTAATCTTTCACAGTTATCATGTCTAGCTTCACGAACGAGACCGTACAATTTTAGCTGGGAGCTTTTTTTTTGCAAAAACGTGCAAAAAAAGTGACTTTTTGTGCTAATTTCGGTTGTTTTTTGTGCAATTTCAGATTTTGGTGGAAAAAAACTTGGTTTATTAACTATGCTCGGAAAACGTGTTCATCTGTGACAAGAAACTGAAGTGCCTAAAAAACGTATATTTACGTCGCAAAAATGATAATTTCAACGTGAAATTTTCAGGATAAAATTTCAAATTTGGCGCTAAAACATTTCCGGGAAGTCAACTTTTCTTTTATAAAAATGCGTATTCAATCAGCATCATCCTACTGGTCATCGTGGAAATGTCCACTGTGGGCATTTATTTACGTTTTCGCCCACTTGACCGTTGTGACGTGGGCAGTGCATACTGGACATCACAGGCATCCGGACTACAGGCACGTGTCTCATGGAGGTAAGAATATATTTTTGAAAACATTTTAATTATATTTGTAGCAAAGTTTTTAATTGTATTTTAGTAAAGTTTTTAAATATATTTGTAGTAAATTTATTTAATTATATTTTTAGTAAAGTTTTTAATTATATTTTTTAGTAAAGTTTTTAAATATATTTGCAGTAAAGTTTTAAAATATATTTTTAGTAAAGTTTTTAAATGTATTTTTAGTACAGCTTTTAATTATATGTTTAGTAGTAAAGTTTTTGATAATTTTAGTGAAGTTTTTAAATACATTTTTAGTAAAGTTTTTAATTATATTTTCAGTAAAGTTTTTAAATATATTTTAGTAAAGTTTTTTAAATATATTTTTAGTAAAGTTTTTAAATATATTTTTAGCAAAGTTTTTAATTATATTTTTAGTAAAGCTTTTAATTATATGTTTAGTAAAGTTTTTAATTATATTTTTAGTTACGTTTTTAAATATATTATTAATAAAACTTTTAAATATATTTTTATTAAAGTTTTTAATTATAGTTTTAGTAAAGTTTTTAAATATATTTTAGTACAGTTTTTTTTAAACTCGTAAAATGTTGTGAAACTTTTACTTAGAATAACCCTTTACCGAATGACTTTCGTATTTTGCGATTTCGTTATATCAGTTACACGTGAACGTCTTTTTATGAGCACGTATTCGAGAGATAAATATACATTACGAGGAATTATTGGGTAGGTTTATAAGATACATTTTCAGGAAATTTATGTAATCAAGAAGTTTCGTTAAACTTGATAAACGTCAGACAATGCTTTGTATAAAAATGAGAAATGTTTGTACGTTTTATTCATTTTTCAAAAACATGAAATATTTGTACGTTTTTTACATTTGTACATTTTGTTTTTCGAAATGTTCAATTTTCGCAATCTTTTTGGAAATGTATTGTTATTTTAAAGTATTTTAACCAATGATTTTAACGTCGCACCATTTTAATTTTAAAACCTTGAGGAAATATCACGTGGTTAAATTCATCGACTATAAATGAAAAATTATAGAGATAGTGCGATTTGTTAAACGCCCTGAAATTCAGCATTTAATACATTGCTTTAATGGGCGGGTAAGGTCCCAGGGTTCCCCAGACCTGGAAGACCTGGAAAAGTCAGGGATGAATGATGTATTTTGACAAACGTCAGGGAAATTCAACGTTAATTATTCCACATGGTTAACTCAGGGCCCATTTTTAAAATTTATTGAGGACGAATTTTCAAAATTTTCAATTTCTTCAGAAGACAAATTTATAAAAATTTCAACGTATACAGAGGATAAATTTGCAAAATTTACAGCAATTTTCGAGGACAAATTCTGCAAACATTTCATCAGTTTCCGAGGACAAATTCTGCAAGCATTTCATCAGTTTTCGAAGACCAAACTCAACATTTTCTACCTTTTCCGAGTATATAAATAAATAAACAACATTTTACAAAGAATTTTATAAAATTTTCACAATTTTCTTGCGCTGATTTTGTAAAACGCAACATTTCCTATCTTGATTTTGAAAATGTTTGAAGATTATCGTTGGTAATTTTTGAAAATTTTTGAATATGTTCATATATTTTCCTGAAAATATTCAGGGGAATTTGTTTAAAAAACCTGGAAAAATCAGGGAAGTTAAATATGAAATTTTCTGGTGGAACCCCTAGTCCTTCTCAAGCGGTACGTAATGTCGAATTGAACCAAACTGATTAGGATAATCGCCGATTAGGACCGATTTTCTCAGTTAAAGTAGTTTGTTCAGCAATGTGAGTAGCTGATTGAAACTAATCATAATTTATACTTAGGAACCATTCAAGAAGGACGGCCTTATGTGGGGGGTGGGGGGTTGGTTGAGTCACGGACACAATGTGGACAGGGGGGAGGGAGGGGGGGGGGGGTATGACCAACTCGGACGTCCAATTGATAAAAAAATGCCAAATAAAATCAGTTCCCAAATTAAGTAAAAGGGAAGTTGAGCACAATATTGCATAGGTGATGTGTTATAAATTGCAAAAGTCAGTAAACAGGGTACCTCCATTCCTGGGAAACCTGGAAAAGTCAGAGAACTTGAAAGCTCGGGGTCCATTCGCAAACTTTCAAATTTTCACAGAACAAATTTGCAATATTTTCAGTTATCTCGAGCATAAACTTGCTAAAATTTTCAATTTCTTCCGAGGTCATCTTTACAAATTTTTCCACGTTTTCTCGAAGACAAATTTGCACAAATTTCAAACTTTTCCCGAGGACAAATTTGCAAACTTTTCCACGTTTTCTCAAGTACAAATCTTCAACATTTTCAACCGTTTTCGAGCACAGATTCGTAATATTTTCAACAGTTTCCGAGGAGAAATTTGCCAAATTTCCAACAGATTCTGAGGACAAATTGGCAAACTTCTCAATTATTTCAGAGTACAAAATTTACGTTTTCCGAGCACGAATTTTCAAAACTTTCAACATTTTCCAAATTTATTCAATTTTTTTTAAGTTTCGGACGTCCTAAAGGAGGAGGGTAAAGGGGGGTCCTGATTGACAGGACAAAATGCGGACAGGGGGCAGGGGGTAGGGGTGAGTCCAGTTTTGGGAAAATTATGAGGACGTCTTTTTTGAATGGCCCCTTAGGGAAGCTTGGTCCAAAAATAAGCGTTACATGTACATGTACATTACTTCCAATTCATCCCAAACACGTCTTTCCTGACGACTTATTTCATGTTGCACCAAACTGAACTTAAGCTAATCGGAGAATAATGCCGGTTTTAATCTGCTGAAAAAACTACAAAGTACGAATCGAAACCTTCAACATGTTCCAAGTACATCTACATAATGTAGGTTTGCGGAAATTGACTTACTAATCGAAAACATTACATCAGTTCCAAAGTTTCTAAATGTCATTCTTGAGGTGTCCAGGTCCTGGAAGGGGGCAAAGTAAACCTTACTTGGACTTTGGAATCTTCGACACAGGAACAAATGCAGAAACAAAATTATGCCTTTTTAGATAATCTAGAAAACTTATCAACAACGAAAATAATAAAATAAAAAAACTGATGGCCTTGTGTCAGGGTCGAAGGATTGTACCCCTGAATGACTAAGCTTATTTTTTTGACAAATTTGTTATTCAAAATGGCCGCCATGGGTGCTTGTCGTGTTTACCGAATTGCATTGCCCCGGGACAGTGATGGCCCAAAGATTTATTATTATTTATATTTTAACGTGACCAGCGAAGTCTAGAGTGATGTAAGATAAACATCACTTAAAACTGTTTTAGTTTTTTTTATTTTAGTCAAGTTTTTTTTTTTGTACTCGGATCATAAATTTCGTAAATTGCCCCATTGGAGTCAACGAAGCCAAAAAAAAGTGCCCCCTGTTGGTCAACTCGCCGTTAGGGTGGGGGGAATGTGGAGACACTCCAAAGCAATTACTCCATTGCCACTTGACTATTGTGTAGGAGAAGAAAATAAACAAAGTTTTTTTTTAAAAAAAAGTTATGGCACTATGATAACTTCGGAATCGTCCGCCATCTTGGCGAACTGTCAGGGGTTGTTTTTTCGTTCATCACTCGTGGTCGGTTTTCAGGAGTGAACCATTCGAAGGAGTCTGAATAGAGTATGAAAAGACTAATTTATCCTGCTTGTCTAACTTAAGTAGTTTCGGAGTTAGAGCGATATAAGGACGAGACGGGGCATGCAAATTTGTTCGTTTAAACCGTAGTTCGTATTATCAATGGTCAGAGATAATATCTTAAAAAATTAATGTTTTGAAACTACGATGTATTATGTCAGAATCTCTCAAAGTGCACCCATTACAGTTTACATAAATTAATTCGTTATCGACGAATTTGTTCGTTTAGACAGATGTTCGTATTATCGAAAGTAAAAGAAAACGTGTTAAAAAAAACCATGTATTGGAACTACGACATGTTATGTCACAATCTCTTAAAGTGCACAATTGCATTGTACATAAATTAATTCGTTATGGACGAATTTGTTCGTTTCAACCGTAGTTCGAATTCTCCGAGTCCGTCTTAAACGTATTGTATTGGAAAATATGCTGAGACGTACTGGGATTGAAAATGAGTTTGTGCTATTATTTGATGTTAAATTTCCAAGTGGCATAAGAAAGGATAGTGTTTCAAGATGGACATAGTGACAGTAAGAAAGAATAATTTCAAGATGGCCGCCGGGCCAAAAAAACAATTAAACTTGACCTTCTCTTTCGACCATTTTTCAGAATTTTTTCTTAGTTCATTGTTTGTTTTTTATTTCGCAATTTTTCGGCTAATAAATTTGGGCTAATTACATTTTCAACGAGTACTTGTTGTTTTTAGACATGGCGTCTTATCTCCTAACTCAGTTATATATTTTCGACGGAACGTTGACGTAATTTTTACGATTATTTTGCGGTTTTCGAAGTACGTTTTTTTGGTCGCTCGAGCCGAATCCCGTTATTTTTTGGGGTTAAAAAAGTACTAATCTTTTTTAAGTGGGTTTCAAACAATGCGAAGATAGCCTACATGTACGTAAGACATTAATCAAAAAAAAAAAAAAAAAAAAGTCAAGAGATGCCTATAGTTAGGATTGAGTCGTAATATACTGTACCCTCGTTATTTAATTTACACAAACTGATAAATAACAATGTTTTTGTTCTAACCAAATCTTAAATAGTTTTACTATGATGATTCGAATCTGCAGAATTTATTTAGAATAATATACATAAGTTAATTAATCCTAACCAATATATGGATGCATTATCCTCAAGATTAAAAAATGAAACTTCGAAATCATTAGTTTTTTTATTAAATCTTAAATAGTTTTACTATGACGGAATCTGTAGATTTTATTTAGATTAATATACCAAAATTAACCAAATCCTAACCAATATATGGATGCATTATCCTCAAGTTTAAAAATTAAAATTCTGAAACTGATAATCATTAGCATTTTTGTTTTTACTATAACGGAATCTACAGAATTTATTTAAAATATTATACCAAAATTTATGTAATCCTAACCAATAAATGGATGCATTTTATTCAAGTTGGAAAGAATTTTTCAAAATTGACTCGCGATTTTTGAAGGGTATCTTCATTTAAAGCTACGATTGGTCCAAAAAATGTAGTCTCCGACCTAATCCTAACCAATAAATGGATGCATTATCCTCAAGTTTAAACATTAAATTTCTAAAAAGTAAATTTTTTTGTATTATTTCTGAAAATAATACAAATTTTATTAAATTTTATATCGCCGATTAAATTTAACCCATCATAATGCATCCGGAGCTTGAATTTTGAGTCACCTTACCAAATATTTACAGAGTGACGCAAAAATCACGTTTAAAAAGTCACAGGGTGGATTGAAGTTTGGAGTTGAGGAAGGAGATGAGGTCACTTGGGTGGGTCAATAATTCAAACCCTAAATCCAACACGTGTTTTCATAAAGTGCAATTTCACATTTAAGGCGTTTTCGTTTAAGGACAGGACAGGTCCAATTTTTTTTTTTCAAAATAAAAAAAATGCTTGAATAAGTTTTTCCAAACCCAGTTTTTATTTTTATTTATGTTTCCCTTCACCAGAGGGCTGCTTGATTCCCGGTGACGCCCCTTTTCTCACCTTACAATTCCATAGAACCGGACACCACAACCAAAAAAATGTCAAACTGACCCCTCTTTGATACGCCCATCCTAAAAACCTGCACAACGAAAGAAGTAGGAGCGATTTTTGCGATATGTTTTGAAGAAACTGCATCCATTTATTAGTTAGGATTAGATCTTGGAAATTGGTTAGGGTTAGAACAAAGAATAATAATTTTTTGAACCTATCATAGAGTCACCCAAGGATTCCCTTCAAAAATCTTGACAAAATTAAAACTCAATTTCCGAATTTATTGTTAAAAGTTTAGGAGAATGTATCCATTTATTGGTTAGGATCAGTATACGATGGCTGTCATTATCAAAAAAAAAAAACATTACTAAAGCGCCCCGTAAATCTCTCGGGCCATTCTAGGCATTCAAAGCCGCAATGGCGTCAAAAGTGCCAATCCTAACCAACGAACGGGTGCATGTTTTCCAAACTTAAAACAAAAAAATGCTCGAAACTACAGAAGATTTTCAAAAAATTGTTTTTTGAGTATCATTTGTGGACCTCCGAAAAAGGCAACGACCTTGCCGTCTGCAGCGCCACCTAGCTTAAGGGCGTTTGGCGTAGTCCGTCTCTGTTGGGTTTCAGACTAGACGCGCATTAGCTTCGGATGCGGGATCGAACCCCGCCCACTCCACATTTTTTTTTCTCATATTTTTTTGGACGTAGAGCGATATAATGCATGTTCAACCACCATGCGGCACTTGTAAATTTTGAACCAGTTTTTTCTAGTAAGAAATTCGACCAACCCATGCTGTCAAGCTTACATAATCAAGATTAGTCCCTGGAAATATTACACCATCTTGCAAAAAAAAAAACTGGTGAGTGGGCGAGGATGAAGATGGCGACGAATGCACCGTTTTTTAGTTTATTTTTAGATGCAGACACGTCCGAAAGTGAACTTCAGACGCTAATTAGCCTATTTATAATTCAGTAGATAACGCAGTATTATTTTTTTGTAATTTTCGTGGCTATTTTACAAGAATCAGGGATGTTTTTCAGTGCATTATCTGCACGATTGAAGTAGGAACTCGTTTGCCGAAAACTGGTGGCGCCATCGCTCGGCGACAATCTCATTCGCTGTATGATTTACTTAGAAGATTGTTCCAGTCATAAAATGAAGTTATGTTCAGTAAAAAAATATTTAAATAGATAACGATGTGAATATTTAGGAATTGTGATTTGTAACATTTGAAACTTTGAACATTTTAATTTTAAACCTAATTAAAAACATATCGTTGAAATTTCAAAAGCGCCATCTAGGGAGCAATACCTGAACAGGTAAATGAATTTTAAATGAATTAAAATTCATTTTAAAATTAACGCCTGAAATATTCATTTAAAGAATTTAATCATATTCAAATGATTTTGTTCTTAGAAAAAATGAATTTATTCATATGAAAAATCAATTTAATCGTATAATAATACATTTAGTCATATAATAACATACAAAGAAACTCAAGCACGACTAGCAACGTTTTAATGGTAAACGACGTTTCGCCACCCATATGGCTTTCTTCAAGTTATTCTGTTGTGAAGAGATCAAAATAATTAGGTTACAATTTTACATAGAAATAATTTGAAAAAGTTAAAACAATTATGGAGAAACAATTGTAACAGCACCAACAGACGTGCAAAAATTGGAAGAAACAACAAGTTCGACGAGATGATTGCTGCACACGGTGCAGCAATGTGCAGCGAAACAAGGTAAAAAATGATAAAATAAAATTAATAGCAATTTAAATTAAATTACAGAAAGCGGTCATCCAAGGTTCAGTACGACAAAGCATGAAAAAGCAAGGAATATGGGAATTGAGAGATAAAACCATGAAAAGCAATTTTAATTGAGAATGCAAAATATACAACATTGTGAAGGAGGGGGGGGGGGAGGAAGAAAGAATTTACTCAGAGAATTTGGAACTCGGTCGTTCCTGAGAATTGATAAAAATAGTTATACTGTAGAAGCTTAACTTGTCAGTCTCATTCAACAACATTAAAGACAATTTTAATATAGTGAGAATTCCTGAAATGTTGAAATCTGAACAGGAATGCCCTCGTTTACCATTAAAACGTTGCTGGTCGTGCTTGAGTTTCTTTATATATTATATTCCGACTACTCGAAGTTAGGCATGTTTATTTACATATACTACATGTAAATTCAAAATAAGTACCTGGGCGTGTTTCTTGAAATATTCTAAATAGTAGGAATAATCAGACATATGCCTCTAACAGCTTTCCAGACTTTTCGATTTTATTTCCAATAGTCAAAAGAATCCTATTAAAAACATGTTTATGGTGTTTGAAAAATACATGAACATGTATGTATGGTAATGAAATGAATGCCCTGCCACATGGCATTACTTGCTGACTAGCTGTAGGGTAACAAATTGAATTGAATTCAAGTATTTACCGAAATATATTTCTGCATTCGTGTTTCTCATGCATTTCAAAATACATTTCTTAATTGACAAGTATTTTTTAGGTACGTTAAATTATGTATTTTAATTGAGAATGCAAAATATACAACATTGTGAGGGAGGGGGGAATTTACTCAGAGAATTTGGGACTCGGTCGTTCCTGAGAACTGATAAAAATAGTTTTACTGTAGAAGCTCAACTTGTCAGTCTCATTCAACAGTTTCGAAACGAACAAGTATCACAGCGCCATCTAGCATCTGCATCCTGTATTTGGAGCATCTCAATCGTTTTCCAAAAAAAAAACTTGCAGAATGTCAATATCCTAGTCACGTAAATTCTAGTTACATTTAGAAATTTTGATAAACCATTAATTAAGTGGGGCAAGTTTCTTTGAAAATGCGAATAATAGAATCCCCCCATATTTTCGCATCTTTACGAGAAAAAAACCCTGCTGACCTTGTCCTTATCTGTTTGCTAACCAACCATTTCTGACAATTACTGACCATTAAAAATATTTAGGAGGAAACAAATAAAACCGCGTGAAAGGTGAGTGCTGATTTTCGCACAATGGAAGGTGACATTACACTTCGAGTATGGCGTCATACATGAAACCCAATGCAGCAGAAAAGACTCTTAATCGGGTATTTATTTTCTAATGTAGATAATACAGCCAGATTTCAAACATGATAGCCACATGGTGTTTCAAATCAGTGTCATGCACCTTTTGAATAAACCTGCATTTAAAATATTTACTGAAATACAATATACTGTATTTAATGCATATAGATGTAGATACATGTCTGTTTTAAATAACTTTCGAAATACGTTTGCATTCTTATAGGTATTTCAAATTCTGTAATCGATACATTTTTAAATAAGTTCAATAAATAATTTGATTATTACCTTAAATATATTTTTTAAAATGTGATGATAATGAATTTTTTGGACTATGATAATTTGGCGTAAATTTAAAGTAATTATACCTGGAACATGTGCAAAACACGTTTTGTGTTTTTAAGCGTAATATCTACAGTACAATATTTATTAGTAACAAATGTTTGGAACGTTGACATGAGATGTTTTTGCTTTAACATTTAGGATAAAAATTTCCGCAAAACGTTTCGTGTATGATAATCATGTTTTAGTAACATACATCTTAACTGACTGTCTGATTTACTAGAGTATAAACATATTTAGAACGTGTTGCATTATTAACGTTATTTCATTCAGCACTTTATTTACATAATGACATCTACACGTACGTAGGCTACTGTATGATAAATATAATTCCATGTGAATTGGAATATACCGGCATACAGGATGATGCATATGTCTGGGCTCCTCGGATATCTTTCATAAGGTAACATCTAGGTAAAATCTTCTTTCACATTGACGTCACTTTACGTCACGTTCTCGGTTCGTGTGATTCTAACTTTTTAATTGCTTAAAATAGGGCGAAATCACCAACTAGAAAGTTGTAGGGCACCGTACAATTATTTTAATGGATGTATTTGCGACATTTTATTATCGATCTCCAAGTTACCAATGACATTTTGGTTGTTCGTGTGTTTGCAGCCTTGCATATCACGAATGCATTGCAGGGAATCTCGCTGATTATTTAATTGGTACTGTATTCCACGTCATATTTAATTAATAAAATGAACTTTTAGATACCATTTGTATATAATTAGGGTTACCAAGTATAAATTTTGTAAGGCACCATACCTAAACTGCGAACTAAATAATTATAGTTAGCTTTCCTGCCATGCATTCTTGTAATGCAAGATTGCATACCTACGAGAAACCAAAATGTCATTTGTAACTTGACCATCGATAATTAACTGTCGCAAATGCTCCATTACATTAATTTGAAGACGTCCTTTAACCATCTACAGTACTTGAAATGTTTTCCCTCTCCTCGATAGCTAAAATTGTAGAATCGCAACGGACAAAAAACACGACGAGCAATATGTTACATCCGACATTATTTTTTTGGAATCCTCCAACATAACTTCTTATTCAACTGTGAATTTTACCCAAATGTGAATTTGATTCGAAAGACCCAGGCATATGACTTAATGACACCCTGTATACATGTACAGTATATAATGTATAGTGCATGTATATACTGGAAGATACATGTCAGTCATAAGCATAAGCATAAGCATAAGCATAAGCATGTTCATATTTTCTTCAAGTTTTGATTGTTTCAACGCATGCGCTACATTTCTTAATTGTACTGTTGATAACCAACAATGCAATAAATGCGATCCCTCAAACGCTATACAGGTAGCTCAACACCTCAATATTATAAAAATATGATAAAGCATTAGAATGTTTTGAACATGCGTATTCCCATTGTATCATTATGCAAAATTGCAGCATGCATAATTTTTTTTGTGCAAAGAGAATTAAAATCCCGGATAAACTTTAAACACGATAAACTCAACTAAGGCAAAGCTGAAATTTTTATTAATTTTTTCAAGTGACTTAAAAAATATACACCAATTCAAAATTAACTTGAAAATTCATAGAAACAAAAAGAAGAAAGCTTTGAGAAAGTCTATACAATGCTGGAAGAGTATGTTTTATTTAAATTGAAACTGGAAAATAATCTATAAACATCTGAGTGGAGTTAAATAAGATTGTTTGGGAAAACGTCTTAGAAAATCAATATGTTTGCTCTTCAAATATCATAACCGAAGATTTAAAAAAAAGTGTTTAGAAAAAGTTTTTGAATTTTGAAGATGAAGACAAGATGATAATTTGAAAAGAAAAATGCATGTCGTAAGCAGAAAAATGTCGACTTTTTTGAGAAAATATGCCAGAAAATCCAAACAATTTAAATAAATGCGAAAAAATACCAATTTGAAAAATATTTCAATTAAATCACAATATTATCGAAAAAGTACTATAAAGTGGAAAAGCACTTGAATAACACCAATTTTTAAGAACAACACGTGTTTTAAGAAAAACACTATACAAAATCATAAAGATAAATTTTTAATATAATTACCAAGAAATGTTATGAGGAAAGTGCCAGATAAACAGATGTGCATGTTAGTCAATCATATCATATCACAGTCGTCATATCACGATTCGTAATTGTAAAAACTAGAAAACTCGGCAGGACACCGCTAAAACCTCTGAATTTGATGCAAACATACTAGCCGTGTCATGCCGTGTCAAAAAGTGAGTCAGAATCACGAAGCCAGTTGATGTTAACATTTCTCATTTAATGTGTTCTTAGCATTTGCTTCAATTTACCAACGCGTCCTCGCGCTGCGTTTTTTTTTTATCTTGACTGGTCAAGTGACATTCGTTCCCAACCAACTGACCTTCATGGCAAAGTGCTAACTGGTACAAATATTGAACTACTTCTCTCAAGGTTTGGGCTTAGGGGTAGCGAACACGTGTTCGTATTGCAAATTGCCTAGCGCAAAAGAAGTCACCTTCAGAAGCGAATTTTCCTTAACATAAAAAAACGAACAGGGTGCTTTAACAGCCCTTGCCCAATCACCGAACATCATCTTTTTAGCACTCTCTATGCTAATATACCATTTCTTAATCGCTTGTAATCAGGGCAAAAAGGGAAATTATTGCGCAAGGAAACATTAAAGCTCTGCTACTTCTGTGGGCCCAGAACATAAAGCCGATGATGCTGCCACCTACTGTGTGTTTATGCGCTGGGGTTGCAACCGTCGGACAAGCGGAATTTTAAATTGATCTACATGTAGGGCCTACTACTGTATTTTGAATACTGTATCTTCACGCAAATTGAGGCAAATGATATAAATAATCGTGATTAAATTGCAAATTAAATTGGTAGATACTGTACATGCATATGCCAAACCTAAATTACCTAATCGTGATATACAATGTACGAGCGTACAGGTTTGCTGCAGAACTAATCAAGATAGTAGGTCATGCATCTGCTTACAATGTATGCATCAAAAAGCACACACGAATTAACTTATCCTTTCTAATGAAAACAAATAGACAATAGTTGTTTTTGCATTTCATCCCCCCCCCCCTCCCAGATTTCCTTCAAATAAAGGTCGGTGAATATACATGTACAGTATTAAACAGCTTAATTATTAACTTTTCCAGTTATTTGGAGTTAATTGCAGAGACTTAAAAGTTGCATTTTAAATACCATCAAAAACAATGTAAATGTGAAAATAAAAGTCCCTTTAAAGAGCTGTTATTTTTTGACCAGGATCATTTTACATTAAATGTTAACATTTTCCAATATATCCTTAGGCTGACACAGTTTTTTTCCGATTATACAGTAATTGTTCAGAACATTAAACTGTATGTTTTTTGTTTATTAAAACAATTATCTTTCCATGTTTTTCAACTGTAAATACGATGATGGTGACCGTGGTGAAAATTATACGTTCGCTACTTAAGAAATACATGCACATGTACATGATAAATAAAACGACTACATAGTTATTAGTGGTACTCAGACAGAAGCTTTACGAATGACATTTTGGCAGTTGTGAGGTCACTGCGCAAAATCGAACCGCTAATTAGCTTAAAAAATCGCTCAATCGCTGTTTTTAAACAAATTAATTCATTCCTTTTGCAAAAGTGGGTTCACGGCTGCCAAAATTGGCATTCGTAAAGCTTCTTTCTGAGTGCCCCTAATGTTACAAATCTTAACTATTGTACATCTACTTGGATGGATTTCTCACCTCCAAAATGAATAACTATTATCTTATTCGATGGCTAGGAAGGTGTCTTAGATCAAGGTTACTTGGGTAATAAGGGTATCTGAGATACTATATGCTGCATTTAATTGCGTCCTTCCATTCTAAAAAAATTATGTAATTGAAGTAATGCATAGAGATCCTTGATACTGCGATGCCCTTGACTAGTTTCTTGGTTAATCAGATAATCATACTTTATTGTCTTTGCACAGCTACAATGTTTTTTCGCTCTTATTCTTTATACAGTATAAATGTACAGTATGTTTAATTTTTTTAGCAACACTGAAAGAAAGAAATAGAGAACTTGATGATTTACAGTACATCATGGTGCTTTTTCTTCTCAGGTGTTAAGGATTCATTTACATGTATAATTTATGTTAGCAAACCACTGTATCCGGATACTTTTAATTGTCCTGCTGGACAAACTTTATAAGTAGTACAGTACCCCCACCCTGCAAATGTGGGTGGTGACTTCCGGTGGGAGGAAACCACCCC
>JAQGAO010003281.1:0-17370 GCA_034697705.1 Ommatoiulus sabulosus | reverse complement strand
TTCCTTAAACAGTTTTCTGATAGAAGTTTCATAAAAAATGATCGTGTTGTTCATAAATTAATTCAGGATATGTCACACATGGGATTACCACTTTACCACCCCATGTGGAATAAAGAGTTATATGAGTAATGAAATAAAATATATATATTTTTTTTTTTTTGGTAAAAAGTAGTAGTTAATCATATAAACATGAACAAACAAGCACAAACAGAGAGTGATCCCCAAGAACATGAAATACGGTCAATCATGAGAGATCTCTTAAATAAATTTTATCCCACAGACCTATGTGGCAAACTTAGATTTAAATCACCTTATACAAATGTCATTTTGCGCTTGATCAATGACATATTAAATAGGTATTATAGAATTTTTCACTCCTTAGTGAAATCTTTTCAACTGATGTTTAATGAAGATCAATTTTTGGCCATTGACACCTTAATTACTGAATCCTTTGGAAAGGAGATCAATTCATGGAGTCAAATATTAGTCCTTTATGCATTTTGTTATTTCTTAATCTGCCATTATAAGACAAATAATCTGAATAGATTGGATGTTCTTCTAATATGTGATTATGTCAGCTGTTTTATTTGTGATCATGGGATTTTATGGATTTATAAACAGGGTGGTCTGGTAAGTAAATAAAATCTTTACACTTAGTACATCATTGTCACTTAATGTAAACAACTCAATAATTGTTTCAGTGCGCCCTAGAAAAAAGCTTTCCATCACCAGATGCTTTGGAGCGAAAGATTTGGAAAATTCTTGTATTTGGGGGATTGACACTTGCCGGAATAGCCCTTTTTATCAAGATAATAAATACACGTCACTAATCAAGGAAGTTTTATAAATGTAGCTGGTATATAAAAGTAATGATTTTGTAGAAATATCTGTCACTTCTTTGAAAAAATGAAACCTTCAGCACCAGCACCATGGATCAGAAAACCGACTAAACCAGTACTTGTAACTCCGAAAAGAAAATTAAATTGGGTAAGATGTACTGACCATTTACAGGGCAATAACATTTGTCTGAACTTGTTCAGACATGTTTAAAAATAGAATGATGGGTTTGAGCATGTACAATCTTGTTTGAAACAGGTGATGCGTGTAAAAGGAGTATCTGTATCCAAGAAGTATCGAAATGATGATGATTTGCTGGATTTCTTTGAAAATATAATTTTCCACCTCAACAAAATAAAGGATACTAAAGAAAAATAAACTGTATTTGATGTATCATAACCCTGTATAAAGAAATAAAATTATATAGCTAAAAACTTTAAAGACTTAATTTAAAAGAAAACATAAAATAGAATAAAAAATAATATTTTTGTAAAAGTGATACAGAGGTGACTTTTACTATACTACTATTTTATATTTAAAATTCAACCAACCGTGTTTTAAAGTGCTTTTATTTTAAGGATAAATGTCCATGCGCAAATTCAAAGCAACTTCGATCCTGTATTGAAAATCCAAAAACACATTTGAAGTTAAAATTACAATTCGATATTGTCCATACAGTATTCATAGTTTAATAACATACAAGGACTGACAGGAAAGTTGTTACCGTCGAATTTCGATAAGACAAATCTTGAGGGTCGTCAAAAAGTGTTTATTTAAAACTTAGTTCGTACTATCAGAAGTCAGAGAAAACATGAATTCAACCATAAAAACTGAATTTTCCTCGAAGTTTGGATAAAATCCTACCCCACGTACATGTATATGAATGAAAATTGCTACATCTTTTATCGCGGGAAATTTCCCTTTGTTTTTCTTATACTGTCTAAAGTTCGTTTTAACGTAATGCGAATGCTTGGGAAATCGAAAACTCATTGTTTTTTTTTTCCAAAAATTTGTAATATTTGAATTCGTAATTCAAATTACGAAAAAATTAACATTATTCGTCCCTACCGTAGGACCTGGACTATAAACGAGCTCGTACTATCAGAAATTAGTATAAAGTGGGCTTCTCTTAATCAGATTACACTGTTTTTAATATATTAAAGTTTTTAACTTAGAAGTTAAGTTTTATTCTGTTGTTTACATCCTACTACCAGTTAAAATTAGAAAGATTTTTTATGGTGTTTATTTCATCATCGATATAGTGAATGGTGCTTTTATCTCCATCCTCTAAGCAAGTTTATAAGTTTTATGTAGGAGTTGTTTTCAACATTTTGCCAACGCAGGTATAGTATTTATATCGTGCTATTTCCTCAAATATGAAGCAACCAAATCTGGCCCATTTTCCAAAGCAACTATAAAAAATGTTTACGATCCTGTATATTCATTTTTCCTAGGCAATTTAATAAGCCAATAACAAATCCGAAATTAAGCCAATGAAAACACGATCCTGACAACGCCAAACTGCATTACACAACAATAAAAATAGACTCCATTGTCTGTCATTATTTATTTGCTTACTCATGCGCTTGTTTTTTTACAGTAAATTTCGGTGAAAAAATCCTTCATTACTTTCCATTTTCAATTCTGCGAGTGCGGCATAAATATTATCGCAGTTTCAGGAAAACGTTAAATGCATTTTCACAAACTGGGACATTGTATTTTTTTCCCGGTAATTAATTATATGTCGTGGCAGAATTCGTTTCGAGAATTTCTTTCGAGGAATTTGATAATATTAATGGTGGAATGTGTGAACCGGAAACAAACGAGTTAGTAGGAGAATCGTCTAATGATCCATACTCACGAGTCGCAAACGGCAAAAGTTATGAAAATTTTAACTTTCAAATGCTCCAAATTCAATACATTAGAATTGCATGCTTGGAAACAAACCTCTATGCCTTCAACGATGAAATTTGGAAATAACGGTCTTATTAAGTACTAAACTACAGTGTACATGTACTAACAGGGTGTCCGTCAACAAACTCCCGAATAGTTTTAAAGACTTTGTGGACACCCGGTATTACAAAGCCCCTGATGATGGGCAATCACTGCGCGCATCTAAGCATAACTGGAAAATAAACAACTAAATTGATGGGAGTTGAAATTTCGTAACCGCAACGCCATTTTTAAAGTTTGAAAAAAATACGTAAATACAAATATATTTTACGTGTACGACTTTCATTGACTTAGAAGAGTACTTTTTGATCGAGTTTCGGATGTTCTAAAAATGTCCGATTATATCTACAGCTGTAGTATCAAATGTTCGACTCAATTTCCAAAGAAAAAAAAAATGCCCGATTAAATAAAAAATGCCCGATTAAATGTCGGAAAAAATTCCCGATTAAATTTACGAAAAGATGTGGGGACAACGGGGCATTTTTAATTATTGACGTCATGCTTTGAAATTCTGATGAAGTTACTCATTAAAATTCAGCATAAATAAATTAAGCATAATAAAAATTATAATGAAAAAAATTATATTTTAAAAGTTCTGATGACGACATCATCAGAATCATAATGAATGATGTCATTATTTACTATAGAGTCCCAGATGTACATATAAAAAGTACTTAGAAAAAATTGTAGGATAGCACAGCTATGCTCCAGTGCCTTTTTTTGCAGCTTAGTTTTAAATTATCAAACTCCTGATGTACAGTAGTGGACTTGCTTACTGGACAAAGCGCCATCTTGTGGCCAGAAGAGGATATTTTGCAAAACACACCCGAGGCTCATGTACAGGCAAAGACGTGAATACGAGTCCAAGGTATAGCATTTAATCGTTAGAGGCAAAATAAATTGAAAGGCAAGACGCAAAAAGAAGCGAAAGTGAAAGGAAGAAAAGGCTTTTGATAAGCCCAATCAGGCGATCAGCTTCTGGCAATCATTCCCTTCATTTGAGCTGTTTGGCCTCGTTGAAATTTCAATCAATCGCAATAATTTACCAAAAGAAACAGCTCCTTAACATCCACCGAGGTGGAAATCTTGCTTCAATGGCATTGGTTGTATGCCAATCGACTCTCATCCCTCCTCCAATGAGGGACATTCATCTTATCTTCCATTTTTATGGGGAAAGGGATGGCAGTCAACAGATGGCGCTCGTATAAACGGATTTTGAATTTTAGCGTTATTGGCGAAATACGATTGGATAATAAGCATCTGAAGCCAGGGGGGTGAGTTACTGGTTTGGAATCATTAAGATTACATCCCACGAAACCCATCTTAAGATGCAAAACCATCGCTGGAAAAGTACAGCTGACAAAACAGAAAAGTAATTTGGCGAGAATAAAAATGGAAAATTGTTTTTCGTTAATTAAAATGCACGTAGCGCAGCGAAATAGCAGCTGGGTACAAGTACAAGACGAATAAAAAATGCGGAATACAGGAAATTTTGGGAGACAGTTGTGAATATAAAATATATATGGATGTTAAAAACCTATTGACTACAGTGCTTGGGTGTTATCTGCTTAACACAAAGATTACCACTGTAAAATAAAATGTAAAGGAAAAAATCCGGTATACAGAAATAGCTCAAGTACCCAAACGTTTAGTCAGGAAGTTATACAAAATCTCTAAAAATGGCTAACGGGAAACTATATCAAGTGTATTACTTAAGAAAAACGAACCAGAAATTCACATCTCTAACTGCAAAGTGGGATAAATCCAAAATATTTATGAACAAAATACGAAGAGGTTGAAAAATTTATTGGAGCGCAGTTAAAATTCCAAAGCATTAAACAGGTGCGAAACTTTCAAAAGCGTTTGTTTTGGTAAAAAAGTATTGCGATCCCACTGTAAGAACTGATTTTATAAACTGTTTAGGATATCAGTTGTCAGTCAATTTTTATAAATTCTGAGTTTACATGTTATCACTTCATACGAGCGTATACAATTTGCATTCATGAGGTACTATACGGAGTTTAGAAACTGTCAGATGTTACCAAAAAACCAAATACGATGAATTATTCTAAAACAACTGCATAGCAAACTGATAAAAAGTGTTCATAACCTCAAAACTGACGGTAAACTAATGAGTAACTGGTAATAAACTGCAACCAAAATGTTTACAATTTTTAATTGCATTTTAGAGAAATATCATTTTTCTCCTTCAGGGTTTGTTTTAAATTCCACGAATAGTCAAAAGTTTCTTGGCAAGTTATAAACAACATTGAACTTACTGAAAAGAAAATAAAAATCATTCGCACTAAAATGATATAAAATGTTCCAAAAAAAATACTGCTTTTACAGTATCATTTTAGAACATTTCTTAAAAAAACTTCATTTGGTAAAAAAAAACACGAACACGAAATGAACTAAACAGTTCACAAGCAGTTTTTGGAGTTACCAAGTAGTCTGCAAAGTGGAGTTGATTGTGGTTTTTTTTTAGGGCGCACCAATTACAGCGTATGTAGCCTGACCTAAACCAAACCTCAACCAAATTATTAAATTACTGTATTGCTAAATGCATCTTCAAAAACGTGTAATTAGCAATTAATCTGAGGATATTCTAAAGGTAGCACTTACAATTTTTAGTACAAAAAAATGCATTCTCATGTGAACATTAATTCTAGGTTCACTGGCATTGTGGGATTTCAAGTTTGACAGCGCAATATTTATCTTCATGATCCTCTCGAGAAAACATATCCAGCTCCCAAATAGAGAATTCCACGACATCCAGGTCACCCTGGGGTACAGACAATAAACGTACATATTGTATCGATTTCCAAAACCATTTCAAAGCACAAAGGGTTAGGCGAGTAATTTTGTCGGTAACTGCCTATTCATCGTTTTCCAATTGGGTGATTTCGCACAGTGACATTAGAAAATCCTCGACAAGAGTGAGGTAAACCTCTAAGGACAATTGAAAATTAATTTATGCGCCCACGCAGGACAACGCCCATGGTGGTGACGTCCAATAGGAACCTTCGTGCATCACGAATTAACCAGGACTTAATAATTCAAAACGAAAGCATATTTGTCCCAGCTTAATACATTGTGGAAAGTAAGAAAATTGAAGGGAAAAACGCTGACCATAAAAAGGGCGTTCACGTGATGGTCAATCGCGTGTCCAGCGGGAGTCGTATCATAACAAATATGAAATTTTCATTTCTCCTTATCTCCAATATTTATGCAAAAAGACTGCACTGTTTCATCGTTAACGAAGGTTGGACCATGGCCAAACAAACTTCTACAAAAGTTAGTACAGTGTACTCACAAATTTATTACTTGAGGGAAAGATAAACTCTCTACCTGCATTTTAAAAGAGAGAAATTCAATCCTGCTGTAAGTCATGTATCCACTAAAAATTTGCATTTCCCCAGCGTGAAATTATTCTTTTGCATCTATTTTACAAGTTACAATATTTTTTAGAAATTTCCCAGTTGAATAAAAATAAATTGGAGAGGATCAATCAAAAGGTATGAAAAGCAATATTCGCGTTCAACTGATTGGATTTAAAGTTGAAGAAATAGTAAATTGAATGGAACACAAGTTACTTAAATTGAATCTTCAAACGTGTTTTGTTTTGACAAGATGTTCAAAAATTTCCAATTGTTGAATTGGAAATTTGTGAACATCTAAGGTTTTAAACTAAACAAATTAAAACTTAATTTGTATCCCGAAACTTGTTTTCAGATATATTATTGCTTGATATTTCCCCGTGTGTTGGGAAAAATGTCCTTCGCAAACATTTTCCAGATATATTTCCAGAATAGAAAATGATTCTATTCGGAGCAAGTTATTTCTGGAAACAAACTGGCGTCATTTGACGTGTCACAGTCATAAACAAAAGTTTCTTCTGTTGGATAGCCAATCAGGAAAGGCGTACATGTACGTCATAGGGTGGAATAAAGGCACTGCTGTGCTGTCAAGTTAGTTTACCCCCATTTCCCTTTTAAGCAGTGCTGTCATATACAGTATAACTGTTGGGATCTATTCTGAAAGTGTATAAAGCGTGTATAAAGCAACAGGAAATTGCTTTAGTTGAAATAACCTTCCAGGAATTTCTCGCCATTTATTTCCAGCTATAACTTCCCTCGTGTGTGACGACCTCCAGAGTTCTATAAAATATATATTTAAGGTAGGTACGTATATAGTGCATAAGGACTCGTTTTGCAAAATTATGACGCCATGATAGTTTTCATTAAATTATCACGGACCAATTAATACATGACTGGATAATTTCACACCAAGTCTCATCATTGCTATCATAATTTTTCTTGTTATGATTAGAATATGCTGGTGATTTAATATAAATTTCGTACAATCCACCCGCCGAAGAGTTTTTCATTAATTACTAGTCATTAATTTTCATTAACCCAGTTTTCCTGGCAAATATTGGCATGAACTGACGTAATTTAGCAGTTTGCAAGCTAGACGGTATCACACTTTCTTAAATGCTAATGGTTTTTGGTAAAAAAAATAGGACCAAGCAGGATTAAAGTTTTTTCTTTTTCAGATCTCCGAGGACCACATTTTTCATTAATGGCAAAGGCGTTAATTCTCATTAACATATCATAATTCTTAAGCAATGATGGCAAGGATTTTCCCTTTTATTGATATTACCGTATATGCCTAGATGTGCCTTATTTTCTTCCTAAAAATTATTCTTCAGACCTTTGTATTTAAATATTTTACTTGTAAATATCTTAGCTATTTTAAAATTAAAAAGATATTTATGCCTTTGATAATTCTTTGCTAGAATTATAAAAAAGTCACGTTACTAATGTTCAATTTTTAAGTTATTAACTATTTAGTAGTGTTCAAACACTTAACGTACCATCTACAATACATGCACATTTGAGTTGTTCAAGTACTTAAAAAATAGAAAAAATTAGTTTTTGTAAGTCTTTTAGGCTTGGTGTTTTGAAGATTACGCTCTTTGGTCTTTCCACCGTCGATATTAATAAGTATTTAGTTTCATTAAGGAAAATGAGATTTATATACAGTGAAAATTGTGTATTTTCATATAGTATAAAGCGTTTTAAAAGACATTCATAAAAACTTTAAATAAAATTAAAATACATTTCCTGAAATGTTTTCTTATGAATTTTAATGAGTTGCAAAAACTTATACATGTTTGTGTTTTAATAACTTATTTAACTCTCTAAGGTCCGCAAATAATTCCGCTTTAAAAAAAATGAATTCTACCCACTGAATATTTAAAATAGTAGACCTATATAATAAGAATATACTGTATTTTTGGACTTTAAAAATATGTAAATTTTAAGAAAACTGTGTTTGTGTTTAAAAGCAACAATAAGCGCTATTACGCAAAAACTTCATTTTTAAATTTAAAATATCTTTTAAAAATTTGCTGTTTTTCAACAAAATCTATGACTATATTATAAATAATGTATATGTATTATATTCCATATATTATTAATGAAATTATAAAAACAATTGCAGTTTTGATTCATTATTTCCTAAAAATGAATTTCAAGCAATTCAAAAGTTAGTCTTACTAGACTATACTGTTGCCTTTTGGACACACATATTCGCGAAACTATATTTTTCAAAATAATGGATTTTAAATTGTCATTCAAAAATAAATAAAAAAATAACAATTCATAAATGCAATAATATAAAAATACGGAGTTTGTTTCATAAATAAATGCTTTGGTTTTTATTGCTAAAAACTTAAATTTTGCGTTATAAAAAAAACGAAAAGTTAAAATGACATTTCGCTTTTACTAATGAAAGTACAATAATAATGCTATAGTGAAAAGCTGCTTCAAAAAAAGTGAATAGAACCTTAAATATAAAAAAAATTGTGGTACGTTGCCAAAAAGACATTTGACCATAGAGGGTTAACTTATTTTACGCATTATAGCAGTATAGCACAACTCCTTGACTCAATCTAAAGTACGTGAATTTAAAATAAAATTTCGATAACATGATTTGAAAATATTTCTGAAAGAAATTTGAATACTATATTGTAATATTTCTTAAAATAAATTTTGAATCTCGTATGCATGTACACATGTATGCAATTTACTTCGAAATGAAGATTATCCTAATCCATATATTAAATACTTCAAAACCCACTTCAGTATAATGTCATTAATGAGCGCATTACAGTCTCCACCAAATGGAGAATTTGACGTCATTGCGTTTTGAAAAATAGTTACAAACGAACCTCTACGTCCGGATTATGGATTAAAAATCGGTACAATAAAATCCGCGATGCAAATATTGCCAGAGTATTAATGTGACAGCTATTGAGATTTGAAGTGTCAAATCGAGCCAATTAAGCAAGCACGCGTTGCTAAATTGAGACAACTAGAATATGGAATATGTAAAAATAAATATATCCGTTTTCCAGCGACTATGTCGATACATAGTCGCTGGAAAACGGATAATCCTCTGGAATAAATAATTGCCATAATTGAGACCTGTTCTAGACGTTCTGTAAACACTGCATAAAAGCTCGCAGCATAATTTTGCGACAACAAAAGCAGATCAATGAGCAACTTGAATGAAAAGCATTTTGGGTCAATAACTCGCAATTAGGGTGATTACTTTAGCAATTTTTCAAAAATAATCACTCACTGCACTTCGTTTTAAAACTAAATAAACACATTTTCCAACCGATGTAAATGGATACGTGGAAATAGTTTAATTTCAAGTGCCGCCAAACCACTCATCCAACCACAAAATAACGATGTTGTCTGGAAATGAATTTCGATCAAAGTAATTTTCACTTCAACCTACACTGTACATGCATGTATGCATTGGTTTCAAAACAAAATTTGAAACCACTAAACTTTAACGAAGCTATTAACAGATCCAACTAACCAACTATTCCAAAAAAATCCAACTATCCAAATATTAACTAATCCAACGATATTGTTTTATATTCTTAACTATGCTCAATTATACAATGTATATGAAACATTTTTAGGGCGAATACTTAAGCAATTTTTCAAAAATAATCACTCAATGCACTTCGTTTTAAAACTAAATAAATAAATTTTCCAACAAATGTAAATGGATACTTGGAAATTGTTTACTTTTAAGTGGTGTCAAACCACTCATCTAATCACAAAATAGCGATGTTCTCTGTAAACGTATTGATCAAAGTAATTTTCACTTGAACCTACATTGGTTTAAAAACGAAATTTAAAACTACAAAATTTCAAAGAATCCATTAACAGAATTAATCCAACGTTATCTGTACCCAAGTATGTTTTAATCGGTTTTTGTTTCTAAACATAATTTTGGTTATATTTTGCAATACAAGTGAGAAAAAAATGGCATTTCAACATATCAAGGAAATGACTTTTAGTATTGAAAATCCCCAAAGCCAAAAGTATGAAAACCTCCTCACTGTATAAAACTTCGATCTTTCCCCCTGACCAAAAACTATCAAATTGGTTATTAAGTTGGGATTTACATGCTGGGTGGGGCACCGGAAGTGTCCCAATTTTTACTCCGCTTCCCCCTCTAGTTGTCCTTTCCGTGAAATGTTCACTAAAAGGCAGGTTGGCAGAGCACTGGAGCGTCAAAAAGGAAATTTCTCCTTTGATTAGTACATCAACGGGGCGTTGAATTCCCCAGAAGGGAAAAGCAAAATAAAGGATGGTAAGCCTCAACATAAATCTTTGACAACCACTCAACTATGGCGCTCTCTTCCAGCCTAGCTGGTTTTTATTCCGGAAGTTCAGCGAAAGTATTCCCTCCTTAAGCCATATATCCCCGATCATCATGCCATAAGAATACAAACGGGCAGTGAATTATGACAAAGTAATTGAAATTCCTCGACCGATTTTCTGGAGCCCGAAGCTTGAAATTTAAATCTGTTACAACGTAAACAAGAAAGTGTGGTTCAAAATGTTCTGAAACAATTTAGCTATAACTCGTTTTTCATTGTAGCCAATTGAACTTCCATCGTCTGTTGTGGGGGATAAAACGGAGTAAGGTTCACTTACTTACTGCCAAGATTTATCTGGAGTAATTTCTGAAGACCTGGCCTTTATGGAAAAAAAACGACTGTAAATTGATGACAAGTTATCTTAAACTGAAAACTTGTAATATACCTTAAGATGCTATTTTTGGCAGGTCTCGTACGTCAAACATGTCGAAATGAAATTTCAAACATGTTAACAATGCCTATTACACATTCATTTGAAAAGTTTTAGCATGTAATGCACATGTTAATTAAGATCACACTCAACATGCACAACAATGTGCAAATGGTCTCTGCATAAAGTCTATGCAGAGTTACGTATAAGGTTACATCACGTGATCTTTTCATCGAATCATCAACTAAACGAACGTGCCAAGGTACTGACTGCAATGTCACGCAACTTAAGTTACATAAAAATTGTATTTCAATACATACTGCATTCGACAATCTTGAAATCAGCATTCTAGCATTTTTCTTCAATCAGTTGTTTAAAAAAGGATTTTCTTCTTCTCATATATTGCATGAAAACCTATAAAATATCCACATATTCCCCTACTCTTTTATTTTTTACTTTCAGGTTTCTTCCATTTGGAAGAAATTCAATTTTTCATACGGAGCTTATTTCAACTAATTTCTCTATTTTACAAGATTAACGATGCTAACTGGGGTTGCTAGTGGGAACAAGGAAAAATGCAAGTAAAACATCCCAGAAATAAAATATGCATGCTGACGAAATCTGCATAAGGCTGGTCCATTACGAAAGAGAAAATGTTGTTCTGCTAATTTTTTGTGCAAGTCTCGCGAGATCCCGAGCTCTTCGTTGCACGTACAACCCCATAGGGGCTATTCAAACAGGACGTCCTCATGTAGGGGGTATGGGGGGATAGGTTGAGTCACGAACACAATGTGGACAAGGGGAGGGAGGGGGTATGGCCAACTCGGACGTCCACTCGATAAAAAAATGCCAAATAAAATCATTTACCAAAGTAAAAAGGTTATTGAGCGCAATATCGTCTAGGTGATGTGTTATAAATTTTAAAAGTCAGTAAACAGGGTACCTCCAATTCAATTCAACTCAGTGCCCTACTATCAGTAAATGAATACCATGTGATAGGAGAGGTGTAATGCCTGAAAAAGTTAGAGATCTTAAAAGCTCAGGGTCTATTTGCATACTTTTACATTTTTCCAGTACAAATTTGCAAAATTTTCATTTTTCTCGAGCATAACCGCGCAAAATTATCAACATTTTCCCAGGACATGTTCGCAAATTTTTCCACGTTTTCTCGAAGACAAATTTGCCAAAAAATTCAAAGTATTCCCTAGAAAAATTTGCATTATTTTCCACGTTTTCCGAGTACAATTCTTCAACATTTTCAACTGTTTTCGAGTACAGATTTGTAAAATTTTCAACAGATGAGGACAAATTGGTTAATTCTCAACCTTTTCAGACTACAAAATTTGCGTTTCCCGAGTACAAATTTGCAAAACTCAAAATTTTCCGTATACAATTTTTTTAAAGTATCGGAAGTCCGAGTTGGAGGAGGGAAGGGGAGGGGGGGAAGATTGACCGGACACAGTGCGAACAGGGGGTGGAGGTGGGGGGGAGTCCCATTTTGTGAAAATTTTGAGGACGTCCTTTTTGAATGGCCCCATGCCCCCATATGCATTTGCCATTATATACAACTTTGCTTCGTTTTACAAAACTTGACGCCAGGTGGAGGGTCGATAAGTGTCGCGGATAAGAATAATGGAAAGTTCTGATAGGGCTTCAAAAAAGACGTCGTTGAACGGTAGCAGCAGGAGGCAGCGTACTACGAGGGCATTAAAATTTTAATTTTCATTGTGACGCATTGCTTCAGTCTATAAATGGCTAATCCATCGATTAATTTCCCCGGGCGTCGGACATCGTCGTTGCGGGAAAACAACATCCGCGCTGCAGACTGTCATTGGAAAGTTGCCCAAAAAAGCGCAGCGGAAATCCTAATGAATGGGTGGGTTTTGTTGGCGTTTTGGTGCGAAGCTCGTTATATCGATTACTTTTTTAGCCGAAATGAATAATTAATTTTTGTGTTACCTGGCGAATTTTGCCGTGACAAATTGCCACGTTGACTCTATGATCTCGAATTATAAGACTTATTTTAAGTCGACGCGTGATGTAGCCCCCACCGATCGGTTAGATGCTTGGGAAAATGTCGGCTGTTTGGATGTATATTTTTTTTCTCAACATTAGGCTACTCAGATAGAAGCTTTGCGAACCGGACTTTAGCAGCCGTGAAGTCACGGTGTGCAAAACGTACACCTTAATTGGGTTTAAAAGAAAAGTCGACGTTACTTCTGTGCAGTTTACAAACCAATTAATGCATTGATTTTGCAGACGTGACTTCACGGCTGCCAAAGTGTGATTCTGAGTACCCCTAATGTTTCAAACGGTGTATGCCATTTCTCAGCTGACCAACTGTAGAAAAAGATAGTAAGGTCAAATATTTGGGGGTCGATCAGGCGTAATAACTGTGTATTTTAGAAATAATCATCCGCACCTCCTCTTCAACAGAGACAACTCAAGATGGCGAAAATGTAAAGCGAAATGTGCTTTATGTTCAGTAAAAAATGACATCTGAGATTGCCATAGTACTGCCACTTAATTTTACCATGCAGTGCAATAAATTATCATATCAAAAATTGCTTTGTCTCATTATGAAAAATGTGTTAGTTCTGAAGCTGGTATTCGATCTGATGTAAATAATAAAACTGAAGATTTCATTTTTGCATCAACGATTTTTATGTCTGAATCTTTTGCGTGTGTTCTCATTAGTCAATCGTGAAGACATTTTCAGGTCTACTTTTTTTAATGTACTCTTGAATATCTAATTCCATTAGGAAAATAAACTTTTTTTCAATTTTAACACACCTTTTGCAACATTCTGGAGCCAAAAAGGAAAAAAAAAAGCTTTTGAAAAAATAAAAATTGCAAAATGGTTTGAAAAACCAATTGCAAACTAATTTTTTAATTCGTTAGTTATAGCAAACAGTTTGATCACAGTACTTACACAGATACCGGTTTTTTATTTAGTTTTTACATTTTAATCATACAGTGTACATGTATATAGTATGATTAAAATCTAAAAACTTCTAGATAAAGATAAAGTGAAAATTGCAATTTTAGAAAGAGACCGAGCAATTATTTTGAAATTGATACCAATTGTTACAGAGAAACCCACAGATGAAATTTAAAAAGGCTCTGCATGTGCAGATTTGCATGTGCCAGAGCCAGCTTTGGCATGTGCGGATTTGCATGTGCTAGAGTAAGAGATTTTTTGTGTGTTCCAATGAGTGGAACAATTTTTTGAATTGATTCTTGTTCTAGCCTTTGTTAAAAATGGAGCTAAAATATGTTTTTCCCCAAAAATCTGGGATAAATTGTTGGTTTAATTAGGAAGTCAAGTTAAAAATAAAGTTCCTTCATAACCAAAAAGGGAATTGTCAACTGCTTTATTAAAAAGGTAAAGATTTCAAGCATCCAACAAAGTGATTGACAAGTTCAAGCAAAGGACTTGATACAGAAAAGTGAGTTCGACCAAAACACCAATGAATACTATTGAAATTCAGAATTGGAGTTTTGCTTTGCAACAGTACTCCAGTAAAAGTAAAACTAGTTTTCAAACACCATAAATATGCGAAAAGACGTAGAGGAATCCAACGATGCGTAAATGCAAATAGGTATGAAATCCAGCATCATGGCTTCAGCTAGGGATTAATTTATGTTAATTTTCAGTCGATCCCATGGCGACAGGTGGCGCATATCTGCGCAGCTACTCGTCTTCGCCGTTAACAGTCTAGCAGTGGGCAGCGCCGTCAATGTTTACTTTGAAAGTGGCAGACGAAGTAACTTTCCATTTGACATGGAGAGATTGTCGTTTTATATTTGCTGAGGCTGCATTAGCGTCACTCACTCGGAGATTTCAAAGTATTGAACAAGCATTTAGTCGTCTCAATAGGGTCTGGTGTCCATTACACGGCTGATTGCTGCCAGGCCACGAGCGTCACCCGGATAAAACGCTATAAATACACAACAAATGGCCACTGGTGCACGTGACTACCTCAAGCGCCGCAACATACTTAGAAACAACGATGGCGCTGACATTGCGCACAACCTCCGAGATAGATAGATCTGGAGGAAAACATGTGCACGTTTAGCCACTGAAGCAGTTTCTATAGATAAAAGGCTGGATTATAGGAAGGAAACTCTAGAATACATTCGCGAAAATATCGAGGCTTTCATAAAATTGACGATGTGCCACTTGCTCTAGTATCTGGGTTATTCACCCCCGGTGACATTTCATCTCTGCTTGCATAACATTACTGTACACATCAGTTAGAAGAACAGTCCATCTCAGTTTGCATGGTACTATTCCATATCAGCTTGCATGGTACAATTCCATATCAGCTTGCATGGTACAATTCGATCTCTGATTGCAAGACATTTCATCGCAGTTTTCAAGACATTTCATCGCAGTTTTCAAGACATTTCATCGCAGTTTGCAAGATATTTCATCGCAGTTTGCAAGACATTTCATCGCAGTTTGCAAGACATTTCATCGCAGTTTGCAAGACATTTCATCGCAGTTGGCAGGCATTTCATCAACGCTTGCAAGAAATTGATTCGCAATTTGCCAGACATTTTATCTACGTAATTTACCGGATATTTCATCTCAGTTAGCAACACATTTCATCGGAGTTCGCAAGACATTTCATCTCAGTTTGTAAAACTTGTGCAAAATCAGTTTATGATCGACTGTCTCCTTTTCAATCGTGACGTCAATGTATATTCAATGACAGGTTTTAGATAGTTTAAATTATCTTAGAGCTCAAGAGTCTATAAAAGAAACGTTTGTAAACAATACTATCTTAATTTAGGCAACCTTTCACGTATGACGTCATTCATTTCGCTGTCCAATTAGTTTTATTATATAAATGTTTCTGCATGAAGGTTTCATTGTATTTTCTAGTACACTCCTTTGGAGAAACATGTTTACGCTCGTTAGAAAAACCTGCATTTTAAACTCGACTGTCATGCATGCCAGGACTATGCCAATTTGGAAAAAATCATGTTTTTAATGTTTATAACATACAACGTGCAACTGCCATAGGCATTTACTTGTCAAAAAAATCGATAAAGAAAGCAATCTGCTGTATAAGTAACAAAAACAACAAACATGAATTGGAAGGATTTTCACACAAAAACAAAATTATTCCGAACAAGCACGCCTTCTTACTTTTTAATATTAATGGTGTTTCAAAATTCCGCAAATGTGCTTTTTGTTTTCATATGAAACACGATTCTATACAGAAAAAAGAGTTTACTTCTACGTACATGTATCTCCAGAAATATTTTCTTTAGAAAAGTGATACTCGGAAAATATTTAGTTTTCGTTATTAGTTTACATTTATGCAAAAAAGAAAATGTACATTGACTTTTATGCGGTATATGTTATTTATGCTTTAAAATTCTTTAGTCGTTGACATCACTTTTTCATACGCGATAAACCAAGGTTCGTATGCACAGTTTTTCTTCGAACTGTTTCTTTGTGCGTATTTTCCAGAAAGTAAAGATTAAAGAAATGTCAGAAATTCATTTCAAGATTGAATCATGCAAATGCATGCATTTTCCCAACTTTGCTTTTAGTTGAGAACGTGCACAGCTGGGATTTCTAAACTAGGATGTAAGCTTCCTTATACATGTACATGAGTTGGTGAATAAACATCGCAAGAACTTACATAAATAAACTTTATTTTTGGACAAAAAACTGAATCTTCTGTTAGATATAAAGCAGTTCAATTTAAAAGAAAATCTTTATAAGGCCAAGTATACATAAATGTACATGTATGATCCTATATATTGAAATATAGTTGGCTTCATACAGTCTTGCTGTAAAACAGATTTTTAAAATCAATTTCCAAAATTAAAGCCTTTTATTTGAGATGAAAAATGTCCCTATTACTTTTCGACCTAAAACGTTTGGGGCGTTTCTGTATTGAAACAGTTATTGAAGTCAAGATATTTAATAAAAATGTTCCCATTATCATAATGATGTTATGTTTCTTTTAGAAGCAATTTGGAATATGCATGTACATGCTAAAATATGCATTATGTTAAATCAAAAACTAAATTTGAAAGAAAAATTCATTACAGTCAAACCTCGTTAAGACGAATCTAAAGGGTCGTCAAAATTGGTTTACTTAAACCGTAGTCCGTATTATCATAAATCAGACAAAACATGACTTCAACAATAAGAATTACATGCAAAGTTCCATCGAAATTTGGATAAATCCTGCACTACGAATATTAATGAGTAACTTAAAATGGGTACTGAATTTGAGTTCGTACTATCAGAAATTCGTATAAAGCGAGTTAATGAAGTTACATTGTAGTTTAATTCAAGTAATACGCACTTAGTGTATTATGTAAATTGCTAATCTGCTACAGAAAATATAAGGTACTAGCGGTCCCGGCCACGCGTTGCGGCGGCTGAATTCCTTGCCCGACGAATTCCTGCCCTGATGAAGGCCTAAAC
>JAQGAO010003280.1:0-17371 GCA_034697705.1 Ommatoiulus sabulosus | reverse complement strand
ACCAAAATTGGAAATTGGATTTTTTGGTCTCCCCGGGGTATAGTGCCATGCACTTATTTGCGGGGGAATACGGTATCACAAATAAATATTTTATTAAATATATTGAAACTATATCAAAACAAAATTGCTGCAAAGTTTAATATTTACAGTGTATTTTTTTAATCCTATATATATAGAATGATAGAATCAGTTTTCAAAGCCAATGCAGAAAATTATTTGTCATTATAATCAAGCTTGCAAGTGAACGCTAAGCTCCTAGCAAGATAATGATCAGTAGTAAGATTTCTACTAACAAGGTCTACATTTTTAAAATTATTTTTTTCTACATGAATTTGTAAATGCATTTGTTTAGTACAATGAAAATTGTGCCAGTAATTGCTCTTTATTAGCGAAATGGAATGTTGGCCTGTGCATGCTAGGTTTTTTTAATTGAACAGTGAAGGTACATGCTTCTTCAATTGTAGGCACAGCTTATTCATGTGCATTAATTCCATTGTTTGATTTTAAAAAAAACGTTCTTATTTTCACTGTTCCTGGAGTTTTCGAGCCGTTTACCATCTCAAGAATGCAAGTTTCAATCTATATGTATTTTTAATAACTTTTAAAAGCTCTAAAGCTTTTTTTAAATGTGGATCTTACCAAAGTGATTTTGAAAGTTTTTGAGAAAAGTTCGAAATGAAACTGATAAATTTATAACAATTTAGCAGCATTAAAGTTATAGTGATATCATAGTTTAAAAATGCAGTTTATCGTGGATTTTCTTTAATATGTCCGTTTTATTTCATATTACTCTTTGAATAGCTATTTACATGGTTGCCCCTCAGCAAGTTATTATCGTCCGTTCTTTTGGCAGTCAACCCTCTGCCATGAAATGTCACAACTGTGATCGTGATATCGTAACAGTCGTAACGCCCACAAATGGTTCATTCACGTGGTTGGCTTTTGGGCTTCTTTGCATATTCGGGTAAGCATTCTTCTCCCACAAGAATTTTGTTGAAATGTAATGAAAATTGGCGCGTTTTGGTATAATATCGAGGTTTTTATTTTTTATAATCAAGATGCTGGTTCGGATGTTGCTGCATTCCTTTCTGCATGGACGGGTGCAGGGACATGGAACACTATTGCCCTAATTGCAAGACGTTACTAGGTACATACAGAAGAATGTAAATTATTTAATGGATTTTAATGATGCATCAACATTTCATTTGAGTTCGTCCAAGTTGATGAAAATAAGGAGACTTCAAACGCTTTTTACCCACAGTCCCACAATGGTAAAAATAAAATACACCCACATCTAAATGAAAATGCCTTGAGATACATTTAAAACATATGTTTGATTTGGAAACTACATGTATATTTACAAAGTTATATACCATAATAAATTTTTTAAATACATTTAAATTTAGGTTAAAGAAAATGTATTTTATAATGTAACTATTCCCAATGCAATGCAAATTCATTTAGATATATATTGTATATCCAGCAATGCATTAAATTATGGAAAAATGCATTATTAAAAATATTATAAAAATTGTATTTGCAAGTATATGTGTTGATCGTGAGTTATGCAAATACATTTTTAAAAGAGAATCACAAATATATATTTTGTTTAATATGTGTAAGATATATTTCAAAATGTATTTTTATTGCATTGCAAAATAAAAATAATGCTCAATGCATTTTTAAAAACATTTGATTGATAGGGGGAGACCGGGGCTGGTTGCATCAAGGGTAAGTTGCATCAATGAGTGTAACTCTGCTTGTAAAAGCGCCATGGTAATTCTATCTAGGCTAAAATGTGTGTTCTCAAGTTACCACTCATCCCCCTCAGTGACTCATACCACGCTCAGTAGAACAAAGAGCAATTACAAAAAAACGGATTTTTCTCACTTTGAGTAAGTGTCAGTGGCCATCTACTGAACATTCTACTGCACTGAATTTGACAAATAACAGAAAGTTAACTGTAAGTACTTAAACCTACTATATTTGGCTTGCTATTAATGATTTTTGTTTAGTTCTGTCTGGCTTACCACATGGCCATATCCATGACCTTTTCCAAAATGGCCATGTGGGGAAAGTTGCATCAGCATGACTGGGGTAGGTTGAATCACTGATTCAACTTGCCCCTTGCAAAAAAATACATTAAAGCAATGCAATATTAAGCTATAAATTGATTATAAAGTTAGTCAATACTTATTGTATAGGCCTTTTACATGTATATTGATTCCTTTTTAGTTCAATGTGTAATTACAAAAGAAAAACTACCAGAGGGACTACACCTCTTGGCATCTTGCAAAGAGCAGCACAAGATGTTGAGGAAAAAGGGGTATCTTTTCGAACTGCTGCCAAGGATCATGGTATCCATTACTCTACTTTGACCCGTTTCTGCAAAAAATTGAAGGGAAGCAAGAACAACACTCCAGATTTAACTATTAAAGCAGGATATGCTCAGTCACGCCAAGTGTTTTCATCTGATCAAGAGGCTGAACTGGTGACATACCTTAAACAAGCATCTGAGCTTTATTATGGATTATCTCCAAAAGAGGTCCGAAAGTTAGCATTTCAGTATGCATTACAAAACAACTTCAAAATGCCTGAATCTTGGAGGGAAAATGAGAAAGCTGGTCCAGATTGGTTTACATCATTTTTAAAAAGAAGTCACTCTGAATTGTCATTGCGAACGCCGGAAGCCACTAGTTTGGCTAGAGCAACCAGTTTCAACCAGACAAATGTAGCAGCATTTTTCAAGAATCTGAGTGATGTCATGGATCGCTACAAATTTTCTTGCCAAGACATTTATAACATTGATGAAACAGGCTGCACAACTGTCCAAAAGCCAGATAAAATTTTGGCCAAGAGAGGAACTAAGCAAGTTGGTTCAATTACATCGGCTGAAAGAGGATCGCTAGTGACTGTTGCTATTGCCATTAGTGCAAGTGGAAATAGCATTCTACCAATACTAGACTTTCCTAGGGTAAATTTCCGCGAACATTTTATTTCTGGTGGGCCACCTGGGTGTATTGGTGCTGCAAATCCAAGCGGCTGGATGAATGAATCAATTTTTTTAGAATTTATCAAACATTTTGTAAAGCACACTCGCTGCACAGTAGAAAAGCCAGTGCTTTTGCTAATTGACAATCATGAGTCCCACATGTCAATTGAGATGCTTAACTATTGTAAGCAGAATGGGGTGGTAATTGTAACTTTTCCACCTCATTGTTCACATAAACTTCAACCGCTAGACCGTACTGTGTATGGACCATTAAAAAAATATTACAATTCTTCAGTTGATGCTTGGATTAAAAACAATCCAGGGAAAACCATGACAATTTATGACATACCAGTCGTTTTGAAGCAAGCTCTCCCATTGGCAGCATCACCTGTAAACATCCAAAGTGGATTTTAAGTTGCCGGTACCTACCCTTTTAACCGAGATACATGTACAGTATTTTTGAAGATGCTGACTTTGCTCTATCACAGGTTACAAATCGTGAGGCACCAAAAGTTACAAAATAAAGGTAACATTGCTATTAATAAAATAGCAAATGATATAAGCATACCATCAACATCTGGTTTGCAAAAAGAAAGTCATCATATTCCTGTGGATGGGACCACTTTACGCCAGTCTCCTGAGATGATACGTCCTTTTCCAAAAGCTGGACCAAGAAAAAATGTTGTTACAGGTCGAAGGAAAAGGCAGACTGTTATCCTCACGGATACTCCCATTAAGGTAGCTCTTAAAAATGAAAAAGCCATGGCAAAACAGAAGAAAGTCAAGAAACCTAAAATTAATAGGAAACATTCTGTAGATGAGCAATGCAACAATACACCAAAAAGCAAACGTATACTACGCAAAAAAGCAAGAAAAGAAAATGTTGATGAAGATGATATCATGGAAGAAGAATACTTTTGTCTGGTTTGTGGTAGGTCATATTCCGATAGCAGACCTAGACAGGAGTGGATAAGGTGCATTAGATGCCATGAGTGGTCTCACTAACTTTACTGAAGGAGGATTTTCATATGTGTGTAAGAACTGTGATAGTGACACAAAACAAAAACAAATGAAGAAAAATGAGAAATATGCCAAAAAAAACGTGTAACATAATGTAGAAATAATTCTCCTTGTTGTACAGTGCTGAAAAAAGGAGGTAAAAAGTATTAGTTTTTTGGTATTCGAGTTGTGCAAGATAATTTTGCATGGAACACTGTATATTTTGGTAAAGTTTAAGTGCAAATGTCTTGGAGGCAAAATATAACTGGTACTTTCATCCAGCAAACGTCTGCAATGCTGGAGTCTCAAGACAAAAATGAAATTTTGCAGCCAAGTGGTATTTTGCCAATAGAATTTGAAAAACATTGCCATGAATGGCTAAAATAATGGCAGGGGGGTTGAGCATTAGTACATGCACTGCATACTAATTAAAATTCAACCAATATAACATAGTGGACGGGGCCTATGTACAATCTTTATGATACATGTAGCATAGCACCCAATATCATCTTAATGAGGTGTGGCATACAGGAAAAAATCATTTAAAAAGAGCGAGAAAATTAAAAGCTAGACACAACCAGATTATTCAGCAACAGATTGAACTCTACGTATTCTACTTTGTAATTTTTATAAGCATTTTGTTTGAAATGGAGTCAGCATTACCATCACCACCGCCACCATCAACATCATTTGCTGCAATGTCTAACCAGCAGCAAGAGCAGAAGCGCAAAGTCGAAGATGATGGCACTATTGTATCAGAACCAAGTTCAAAGCAGCTAAAGCTTACGTTTTCTCCAGCTCCTACCAATGAATTGGATCCTGTTATGTTTCAAGTTCAAGGTGAGCGTTATTTGTCGGCAGGCTACTTCAACAACAAATGCTATGTGAAATTACGTGACATTGAATTGAAAACAACAACGCAACAGTTTCAAGACTGAAATAAAATTGTGCAGCCAAGTGGTATTTTGCCCATAGACTTTTAACAGCATGGCCATGAATGGCTAAAAATAATGGCAGAGGGGTGAAGCATTGGTATGCGGTCCGAATAATAATGGAAAAAAGCTTGATGTTTGGAAAGAAGGGGGAGAAATAGAATCCCATCTGGTTTTTTATGTTGGCAACTGTCTTTAATTCTCAACATATAAAGCAAAAATACAACGTTTTCAAATAAGAAATTTTTATTGGTGGATGGTATTTCCAACCACCAGTACAAAAAAATCTAAGAGATATTCAACACACTCAAGTTTAGTTTTTAAAGCGCCAACACATAGGAGCTGCTAATGCTGTTGCTGCTGAAAGATTATAAAAATGGCAGCCATTTCTTTCCAGGGATAAAGAACTTTTGATTTAACTTTGCAAACTACACCAAATTTCTTGCATGTAATGCATAGCCCGAGGGAAAATAAATATTCTTCAATCATCTAGAAACAAAACAAGATGAGGCTATGCATTTTCAAAGTTTAATAACTTCTTGACCATGTATGATACATACATATTATTTTCAAATGAGCATTACACATGTAATACTTTACATATGAGTGCTGCATAATGTTATTTAACCATGCAATTGTAAAACAAAATGATGGACATGCAGTTTTACATGAGTATAACTCTTAAACCGTGTATGTTAGAAATCTCAGATTTTCCAAATCAAGATGTTATCCCGCAAAAACTTACACTTCTGTTTTAAAAATAGTGCGGACATGCATTTTTACCGGCCAATGACTTTTCATCTAAACAATTCGGACAAACTAAATATTGCAAGGCAACATTTTGCATGTGACAGATAAATTTCATAATGCAACATGTTGCAAAATCAAACATTTGCAAAACAAGATGGCGGCTACGCAACTTTACAGTTCAGTAACATTTTTCCATGTTAAAAGTTACAATGTAGTTGGTTACATTGACATTTAAATCAACATATAAGCTACCACATATGCATGTTTTTGAAATTTGAATAATGTCATTAGATGGAGAACTTTAAAATGATCGACTTATGCGCATTCAGTGATGATAGTATTTGTGAGACCATAAGTGATCAATCAGCACATGCTGTTAAAAGTGTGTTGGAATCAGCTATAGAGTTAATTCAGAAAGCTGAGGATGCTATTGCTTTTGTAAACTACTAGGCAAATTCAAGAATAGAAATTTATGCGAATCCTTTTAATTATATTGTTGATAGTAGGTGAAAAAAACTATTCAGGGGGCCATGAACAATAGTTTTTACATTAAGATTTAAGTATAGATGTATGTGCTGAGGTGGTTGTTGAATCAGGAGAGCCTTCAGCTATTTAATAATTTTAAGATTGCTGTTGCATGTATGACAATGTTTATTGACTAAATGCAATGGTGGGAAACTTAAGAATCGTTGCAGAACATTGATGTGCCTATAGCTAATTGGGCTAGCCCAGCTGATTCTGGCATTGTCTTTATCTATATCTATGAAAGAGAGAAAACGCGTCCATCTTGGACTGACTGGGAAAGCGGGCCGTTTGATAAGGACGCTTTAGCAGAGCGGGTAGGGGCCCCCTTATGTCGACGTACAGTATAACATTACCTTAGCTTTCCCATAGGAAATTTCTTGCCATAGATGGCTTGTTTCTTAATGTTTGCTGTTTTTTAAATAACCGCAAATAAAACCAATTCAAATTTAATATTTTTACTACAGCCTATGACAAACCAAGATTATGAGTATACTTATTTGCATTTGTTAATTCAATTTTTTTCAGCCTTAGAGGCAATTGCCATTACTACTCAACATGTCAAATGTTAAAAAAAGCAAAAATAATTTGGGATAGAAAAAAAGCAATCCAGAATATCTCTGGAGGCATATTCATGCTAATACAACACTTACCAAAATCTCAAAAATTATTTGTACCATTGTAACTATGTGAACCGCAACTCCTCCTTAGTGTGAACAGTGTGGTAGTGTTTGTATTCTAAAGCAGATATATATTAAATAACATATACTGTGTGCTGAAATGTATTTCTACATATGTGCTGGCCGTGTTTGTTTGGTTCATTGTATATACAACCTTTATACATCATGCTATTGCACTAATAAACATTTTCAGGCCCTGTCCCAGGCATTAGACAGCCTTAAACCAACACAATAAAAATATCCCCATAATCCTAAGCAAACTGATTTTATTTGCAGCTTGAAAGTTCTGAAAATGCTAATTCTATCTATCTGTTTTGTTTAGATTCAATTTTATTTGTTTGATTAATTTGTGATAAAAATGGTTAATTTCGAACCTGAATGTGGTTAATGAAGAACGTAATTTGTTCCAAAATACAGGTAACCACTAATACTTAATTGGCTATATCTGGGCTTTCCGCAATAGTTTACATAACCAGCATTTGAATTAAATCTAAAACAACAAAATAGCGACCATTCATTGTTTTTATCGAGCACTCGGAATTACGGCAAAATGTGTCCACCACAAAATCCTGTGGATGTGGAAACCTTAGCTAAGGTGTTTCCAGCAATCATTGACGACGAAGAAGACCAAAGAGAGGATCAGGGTGAAGGCGAGGATGACAATGCACCCTTTAAAACCTGGATTTATTTTTATCTCTATTGTGGAGACCACGGCTTTCCTGTGGCACCAGTTTGTTCCCAGTCGTGTTGTGTGCGGCTGGGACACCCTATGCTCCTCCTGAAGAACTGTGCATCTACTATGCGTGCGCTCTCCACACCCAGTTTGCTCCGTGCGATCATGCTTTTTGGAGCGGAAACCATCATGGCTGTCTTCCATTGGAAGATAGCAATACCTAGACTGCGAGAGTGAGTGGTGCGCGAGAGGAGATTTTCCTCCAATTTTTATGAGTCTGGGTGCGAAATAGCACGAGGGGGAAAGGGAGACGCTAATAGCGGGGAGGGGTGGGACGGTTCGTTCACATTTCATTTGGCGCGTGGGGGAAGTTTTCCGGTTTAATATACGTATACATTATATTGGCTATACTACGACCAATACGATGCGTGTTCCTTCTCTGCGGTTTTTAGAGTTATCCATGCACGCCCTGGTTCGCCGTTAATACAACTTTTACCGGTATAGTATCTTCAGAGAATCGCAGCTGCCACTTCGTGCTATATAAGATACATTTTACAACCGTTCAGTTGTCGTGTGGAACTGCCATGGCTGAAGCCCCCAGAGATTCTATCGCCATCGAAGTAGAGAAGATAATCCACAAGCTTCGCCTATGCCTGGATTTACGTAATCCGTTGGAAACCACGAAACCGTCCGAAGTTTCCGTTGCGGACCCATACAGCGACGATGCCGTTGTGAGGTTTGTGCCTTTATCACTGGCCTTTCTCCTAGGCGAGGTTGACAATAACAACTCACCAGGCACTTCGTGTTCCACCAACATTCAGCAGCTGTCTGAAAACATTCGTTCGGCGATATCTCAGACTCTGTGTGAAGTCCATATCGCATGCCAGCCATTATTTGATGCCCTAAGTTACGATGACATTTCCAATCCGGTTGACACTAGACAGCACTATCATCGCGTTGATGAAAATCCTTTGGAAATGGCTCTACGTAATCAACGCATTCTTACGCAAGCTCTTAACGAGCTAACCACCATGGGCAGGAAACTTTCTTAGGCCTTGGCAGAGGCCTGTCGTAACCACAACTCACTCCTGCGAGCATACCATGCCCGTGGATCCGCCGTTGACACTACTTTAAGAATTTTTGGCAGAGTTGCTATCTCTCCGGTGCCATCCTCTATCAACTCATCAGATGTTGTCGAAGTTTCCTACGAGGAATCGACTGACATGATACTCTTGTCACAGACAAAGTCCAAGGCAGAAGAGTCTGTTTCTGCAGTGCCCACTTCAGCTGCAAATCCTAAGGTGAGAACACGTAAACTGCTACTTTTCATCTTTGCTCCCTATACGTTCATCGCCCTTACTCCACTTTTCGTATACCTTAACATGTTGCATGTACCTTGTATATAGGTTGCATTTGGACGGATCTTACGGCATATAGGCCACGACCTTTTCATTATACTGTATACTGAGGTGGATATGTATCATGTCCATTCAAACCGCCTATCTGCAGTATCACTGTATAAACAAGTGTCTTAAATCAGACATTTAAAGTGTTTTTGGTTGTATACAGGATTCATACCTTTTAGCCGTATTAAAATTAAGTGTCTTAAAATTAAACACTTTGAATGTCTCATTTTCAGTTATTTTAAATGACTAAAAATAATGTTTTAAATTGTCATCTGCATCCAGGTGCAAAATCAAATTCCATTATACCAATACAGGGTACGTCAAAAACTATGTTAACAAAAAAAATATAAAGTAAACATTTAATTTTTATTTTGGTTCTCTTAGATACATTGGGAAGTTAATAATAAAGAAAAGTTGATGTGAATATTAAGAGGTTATGTAACTACTGTAAAAATTTGTGGGATTAAATCATCTGTGTTTCATGCAGAAGCCACAAATCGTAGATGGCAGAATTGTTAAAAATCCAAAAAAGAAACCTCCAGCATTTCCTACCGATAACGATACGCTGCTTAAGCCTAAAATTTTCTACTTTGATGTAAATGCCATGCAGGAAACCGAGGTACATATCGCAAATCTTGTTGTGGTGCAACATGAAAGTGCTGGTCCTGGTCAAGAACGCATGTTCAAAACTGACCCAACTTCAAATGCCGGGACAAAGTCTGCGATTGGGTTTTCCAGCCACATTGCAGGTATCTCCAAGCTGACCAACCATTGATATTAGTGGCCCACTTAAAAGGTTACAATGGGTTCTTTGTTCTTAAGTACCTTTACAAAAATAATTTTTACCTGAAACCAATTTTTATGGGGAACAAGCTAATGAGTTTAAACATACCCTCTTTACGCATTAAATTCGTGGACTCGTTCAACTTTCTTACCATGCCCTTAGCCAAATTTCCCTCTACGTTTCAGTTGAACGAGATGCGTAAAGGTTTTTTCCCGCATTTCTTTAATACGTTGGCCAATCAGGGCTGCCATAGGCACGTGGATAACCCCCGAAATAGACAGGGCTATATTGAGAGGTTACAAAGTGCTGGAATGCTATGAGGTGTGGCATTTTGGGAGAACAGCATCGTATGGCAGCGCTCATTATCCACAAGGCTTGTTTGGTGGCTATGTGGATAAGCTTCTTAAAGTGAAGCAAGAAGCAAGTGGATGGCCTCAATCCATAGTCACAGATCAGGAGGAAAAAGTCTTTATTGAAGATTACCATTCTAAAGAAGGTGAGAAATATATATGCATCACTACATTAACATTACAGTTCATCATCTACTTTTGCAAGGCGGCTGTAACAGCTCTCTCTCTCTCTTTCTCTTTTTTACAGGCATCTTGCTGGATCATGACTCCATTAGGGTTAATCCAGGTCTGAGAGCAATCTCAAAGCTCATGCTAAACAGGTATGCACAAATGCAATTACAAATTGGTTATCATATAAAAAACATGTACTAATTGATGGTTTTTTACAGTTTGTGGGGCAAGTTTGGGCAACAGGAAAACCTGCCATCCACCGAGTACGTGACGACACTTCATCGCTTCATGGATCTTTTAACATCGCCTGAAGTGGAAGTGTCTGATATGCACAAAGAGAATGAAGAAATGATGATGGTTACCTTTAACAAGTGCGACGAATTTATAACGCCAACGGGATGCACCAACCTCATCATTTCGGCACTCACTACTGGATTAGCCCATCTCAAGCTTCTAGATCTGTTGGAAAGGCTTGGAACCAGTACCCTCTACATGGACACCAATAGCGTCATCTTCACCATCAAGAACAACCAGGACCCCATAGAGGATCTGCTTGGTGAGAACCTGGGTAATCTCACCAAAAACGTTAGGGTAGCATGTTGCTTGGTGCAGTCTTTCACCTACACCAAACAACAATAACTGCTACCCTAACGTTTTTTGGCTTATCCTAACCTAAATGGACATAAAAAACGGCCTACCCTAACCTAAATGGACATAAAAAACAGCCTACCCTAACCTAAGTAATCATAATAAATGGCATACCCTAACCTAAATGATTCAAACAACAATAACAACAACAACATGCCACCAAGCCACATTCTACCCTAACGTTTTTTGACCTACCCTAACCTAAATGAACACGACCTATCGTCGATCCCTTACCAACGCCACGCGCGTCGATCATTGCGCCATCGCGCCATAGCATCTCATCACCGTGCAATAACCAGCTGTCAAACATCGACCTTAGTTGTTCATTATGCTTACACAATTACATGCACGCTCGCCTCCGTCCAACATTGACATCGTCATCGCATATTATACATCGTTTGTCTTTACGAACTCTGCGCATCACGCATCCTCCCTCGCTCAATCCTACCGCTCCTGGCGCTCTCCCATCTCCTCATATTGCGTCGTTCATTTGTTTTGTTGTTGATTTGCGCACTAATTATTCACAATCTCGACCCTTTTGAGCATTTGCTGACCAAGACCTAACGTTTGCAATTCTGCTCGGACAATCTGCCTTCAAATTAAACAAATTATTTCGTCCGGATCGCATACCCACACATTATTATTCGTGCGCGTCCACATATTCGGCCAGAATCATCCAGCCTTGTCCTGGACTTGATGTCAAATCTCGTAATTTTCCGAAATCTTAAAACTTTTTAAACTTTATTTTCGCAGCTCTTCTGTAACAGGAGCAAGGGGATCACGCGTCATCGAACCAGCATGCCTCCTTTGATCGCGGCAGCTTCCTGTCGCAGCGGGGGTCGCTGACTTTCTGCTCTCCCCCTTTTTACAACACTCGTCCCATTCCTCCCCACATTGGAATGCTGTTGCTTTTAACTCCTGTTGTTGTGCTTTCGTCTAGCTCTACGACCCCCCCAATCATTTATTTATTATTAATCGTTTAGCCGAAGTCATTTCTCAGCTGCAGTTGTCTAGTTAGACAAAATAACTGTTGATATTATTACCATCATTGCCTTCTTTTCAGACATCATAGATTCGCTCGCGCTCAATTGTCTCACTGACGTCGTTAACTCTTCATTCACTTGTGCATCGTTGTCAATCGCCGCCGCTCTCGAGTGTGACTTAATACGACTTTATTATGTTTCTAGCCGCCTTGCTCTAGCTTCCCAGCTGACGTTACTTCTCTTGGCTTATTTATTGCTTTCGCTGCAACTTGTGTTCCACACAAGGGCGCTTGCCCTGCCCCCCGAATCATCGCCAATTATATAGCACTTATTCAGGAGTGTGCATCGCACGTGACTCCATAACTGCCACGCATCATTTCTTTATTCATCTCGCTCATCTCGTTTATAAAGTTGTCGACTACTCGCATTCATTGTTATCGTGCATTCTCGCCCCCCCCCATTGTTGTTGCATTTGCTTTAAATTTTGTGCTCACGCAGCGTGTGCTACCCCGCGCTGCATTATAATCTGCTGTCTTCTAGCGAATAGCCGTTATTCTTCCACTCGCGGCAAATTATTTACTGCTGTCCGCCGTGAAATCATTTATATTCTTATCCCTATTTCTTACATCACCTGCCGCGCAATACCTTTGACCCTTGGCGCCTGTGGTTTTCGACACAGGTGTTTCCATTCCGACTGCAAACTGCTCCCGTGCGTTTGTGTTGTTCGCTGATTTGTTCAAACTGCAAACAGAGCGCCCCCCCCCCAACTTCCCAACGTTAACCTGAAAATTTGTTTTAGCACCGGCCATACGTGCGCTACGAGCTGCTCCACAATTTTCGTGAGGTTGCTTTTTCGACGCAATTAATCACATTACCTACTCGTGTTTACTGTGTCCGCCTTGCTTATTGCTATCGAGTGATTACTGTATTGTCTTGTCAGTCATACAATTGCATCCGTGCAATCCCGAACTTGACCTTAATCCTGTCCTGTAGTAACGGTGTTCTCTAACCCTTGGTATCTAATTCCATTCGCCATTACCTTCGCCTATACTTATAAATTATTCAAGCGCTCAGCTGTTCCTCACTTGGAGGGTTCCCCTCTTGCGACGTAGCCTCTGAGCGCACCCCTCTCTTACGTCATCGCTCATAACAGAGGGTGCGCAGCTCCGAGCCCTCTTTCCTAGCTCCCCGTGCCGACCAATCCCCTTCCACTCAAACTCAGTTGCAAAACTCTGCCAACCCCATCTATCGACTATCGCGCACAACTGTTCCTACGCTGAAATTAACGGCCCGTTCAAAACATTACGGAGATTACGGTGCATGCATGCCATTACAGACTTTTTTTTTAAAAAAAGTTGTGACCGGCGCTCACATCGCCTCTTATATGTATACCAGATCGACTTTCTAATCACAGATGTTCCCAAAATCGGACTCCTTCCGTACCACGATGACTTTCTCAAGTTTATATACGTGTAGGCTATACTTAAAGAGGCCGGAAGACAATTAAGAGAATAGATGTCGGCGTATTCTTATTGATCCCCATGGCAATCAAAGCTTCCGGTATCCTAAGTCGATCTTAGATTTCTGGGTCGTTTTCATGTCTTCAAAATGATATAATCACCTGAAGTTTTATTCTCATTTCTTCAATGTTATTCTTGGTTTGTATATGCATGATTTGTCCCTTTAATTGAATAGTTCGCACGGGTATTATGTGTGATAAGCCGAATTTCCCCAGAATAAAGACACAACGGAAATGAACTTACCCAAGAAAACGAAGAAATCAATATTGCCATGGCAACATCAGCCATGGTTGAATCGAGAGACGCAAATGTGGATGAAAGCGAACGATATGGAAAAAGCAAGGGAACGAAGCAGCAAAGCAGCGAGCGAGAGTGCAATGATGAACAAATATCAATATCTGAATAAAGCTAAAGCGGAAGCGAGTTGGTTGCCTGTGCAACAAGTTCAGGTGGAAGACTGGCCTTGGTCACCGCCAGCTCAGGTAACTGGTACCGTTCCACAAAGTCTTGGAAGATGGCAGTGGCCGTTTCCTCCCCAAAGGCGTAACCCAGAGGGATAAATTGGTCCATTATTTCCAAAATGTATTCGACGCACAACTCTTCAGAGGGAGACGCACCCTCTCCATGTATAGCTAGCACCACAGTTGGAACCAACCTGTTCCAAATGTACAGGGAGTGGCCCAGTATATACGTCACTAAACACTCTCTGGGGTCCGGAAGCTCCTCTTCTTCAGGTATTTCAGGAAGTGGATCCCAGATGATATCCTCAAGCTCAGGGGGTCCTTTTCTTCCTTCTCCTCTTCTTCCGGCAGAATAATTAAGACACCCTCCACTTCTGCCACGTCTTCATAGTGCATTTTCGGGGGACACATGTTGCGTAGTTCCTGATAACACAAACAAAAGCAGAAATGGCAGCCATCTTGTTGAAATTAGTTTTTGTGGATGATTAAGTCACGTGAAATAATATTGTGGGACCAGAATTCGCTCCATCGTCGCCGCCCGGTCTGCAATCTGCGAAGCCAAGCGGGCGGGCCGCATTGTCCGTCTCGCCAGGGTCAAGGCCCACGCCAACCTAGCGGGCCACCAGCACGCAGATGCGCTGGCCAAGCGCGCTGCGACCCTTTACGCCGCTCCCGAGTTCCATCGTTTTCCGCTAAGCTTCGTCAAGCTTCACCTCCGCCGCAGGAGCTTCGGATCGTGGAGCGATCCTCTCTCTGCGGTTGCCTCATTTTCTGACGTCGCAGTTCTTGACCGGCCATGGGGGTTTCCGGGCGTACCTCCACCGGTTCCACCTGGCCCCCGACCCCCTCTGCTTTTGCGGCTCAGGAGAGCCCCAGACGGCCCTTCACGTTCTGTCGACTTGCGCCGACTTGGGCCTTGGTGCGTGGCGCTTTGTCCGGATAAACAGAAGCCACCAACCGCCATGAACGCGTCTGTTTTGCCATGCTGTGTTTCATGCCACATGTTCTGGACTTTAACCAATGATCATTTCGCCCTTGTTCTTTTGACATTTCACTCACTCGTTTATTGTTTTGCATTGTATTGTTCCTTTTGCTCATTAATGCCTAATGTATTTGTTCACTTAATAAATGCGCCCGCCTTGCCCCTTTACAGTAGAATACGCTGTAGTCATTAGCGGCGTGCACCCTTTTAACGGCAGCGAACCTTAAAAAAAAACCTAACCTAACCTAACCACATGCGCTTCACTCTCTAATGGCGAATTCGGCTGGCTGCTCTAGGAGTAGAGGAGGAGTAGAGGAGTAGATTGCCCATCACAACACAAGTGGACCTTCTGATGCGTCAGATTGCTCCATCAGATGGTGTCATCTGATGACCACCATCTTGAAAAGTGTATTGCTGAAGGTATGTGTCTGTGTGCAGTTATTTTCCAGATAATAACTTTATAAATTAAGTATTGCATGTTAATGTACAAGTTAATATTAAATATATATACAAGGCATAATGCAACATGTGTATAATTAGAAAGATTTACTCAAAATCTCCAAAAAAACGTTAGTTACACATATAATGAAAGCATGGCACACACATGAACCCTGCATTTCTTTTTTAGAATGGAGAATTTCGAATTTGTAGATGACAGTGGAACAGTTATGCTGACATTAGACATTGAAGAAGCTAACCGCTGTGAGTCTGGTAAGTAATTTGCCTCCATTTTAGGTTATTTCTTGGATGTTGTAGTTTATATATGTAGGCCTAACTAAGCTATTATGTATACTTACAGATCCAGAATATGCTCAAACTGTTTTTGACAGGCACCAACTGCTTAATGCCAGCCAGGATGAGGGTCCCTCAGCAGGTTTATATCTAATCAATGTATATCTTTAGTGTAAATTGTGTTTATTAAAATAACTATTTGGTAATTACCTACTCAGCTACATGTTCGTGGACAGATGGTTGGACAAAACATCTGCTAGAACTTTACGCCTCGTACATAAAAATGGTTGGCCCTATGAAACGCTTCCGGAACAACAAGATTATGTGGGATGCAATTGCCATAGAGATCAGCGAGACTCACAACACCAGCCTTACGGGTAGTCAATGTTGCAGTCGCTTTAAGACCATCAAAAGGCGTAAAATCAAAGATGTGAAGGATAAGAAAACATCTGGATCAGGTGCCATAACCGTACAATATCAACAGGAATGGGAGCAGATCCAAGAACAAGATGATAGCATCGCCCCAGATGTCCAGATGTCTGTTGGAAGAACCACATTGAAGACAAGCTCGAGTTCATCATCTGGGAATTCTACAAACGTATCATCTCCATCCACCAGTTCCGAGACAAATTTCAAGCAGCGACTGACTGTAGCTCAAGTTTTGGCGACCGGAATTGAAAAAATAGTCGCCCTAAAAAGAAAACCAGGAGCGCCGGGAGAAATACCAGCAAGAAAAGCTGGCATTATTTGAGAATATAATATCTGCTATGAAAAACAATGTATAATTAATTAAATTTTTTACCAAAATGTATTTTCAGCAAAGCTTCCAAATAAAGACACTTCATATTTTTATTTCGTGAATTGATTTATTTTTTATAGTTAAGTTACATTCGTAAGAGCAATGCGAGAAAGAACATAGTTTCGTTTTGCCTCACCCAAATTCCGGGCGTGAACGTTCCCTTCCACAGCATTAAAAAATTCATTATTCAAGTCATCGTTTTCCAGCTCATCTTCAAGGGTATCAGCATTATCTATACAAATGTTGTGTATTACACAACAGCTAATTATAAAGGAGGAAATACTGTGAACAGTTTTCCTTTCCAAATATCTCAAGCGACGAAACCTATTTTTTAAAATTCCGAAAGAGTTTTCAATGAGAACCCTTGTCTGGCAGAACTTTAGGTTGAATTTTTTTTGATCTGCTGCGAGATTATCAAAATCTTTAAAAGGAACTAGCAGGTATTTTTTAAGAGGATATGTTGCATCTCCTATTATGTGCCTATGTCCACACAAATCAGCAAGATTGTCATGTATAAAAGACATCTGGAACACTCGTGCATCATGCGACTTTAAAGATGGACCTGTAAACACATCTATAAATTTAAGTAGATGATTGCAGATGGCTTGCAGCATCACTGAAATATCATCGTGGCGATTGATATGTCTGATGCACTTTTTTGCCGGCAGCTTGATCCTGATGTATGTCCCATCAATTGCCCCGAGTGTATCCGGAAAACCTGCTAGCTGTAATATAAAACATTATTACACTTGTATTACAAAAGTGTATCCCAGTGCATAGCTCATTCCAAACAGTTTACTTACAGCTTCAAAGCCTTCTGCAATTACTGCTTTTTCAGCTTCTGTCCTTGGAAAATTAATAACTTTGTATTAGCTTGTGCAAGGTAGATTCAGCAATCCCAAAACGACCAGGGCGTTCCGCCGTGCATGCCTAATCGATAACTATATTCGAACGCGTCCCCCTCGCTTGAATTTGCCGACGAGAAAT
>JAQGAO010003279.1:0-17375 GCA_034697705.1 Ommatoiulus sabulosus | reverse complement strand
GACGTCAGCTTGACGTCACCGTCTTCAAACTTCTGGCTCCGTCTGGTGAGTATTGATTGTAGTAGTTCTCGTTACAACATGTCACATATAGTTTTAATTTCTGGAATGGAACACGGGTTGTTAGTTCGATGTATGCATTCATTGGAGCTCCCTGCAATCTCATCATCTGTCAAAATCAGGCCATGATCAACCACCCCTAATAAACCTGGGAAGTTATATAAGTTATCAGGTTTCCCTCCCGGCATTTGAGAACATTTGGTAGGTCGGATAGTGTGTGCATTCCAAACTTGAACGTTTTCATACAAATCAGCTTGAATGATGTCCATGAAACAAAATTGGACAATGGATTTATCTACAATGGAGCCTGTGAAATCTCCCTCATCTCTCAGTTCACTCAATGCATCCATCCAATACTGAATACAGGAACGTCTAAGTTGTCCCCACCAAGACTCTATGCGCTGATTACTCATACTGCACCCATAAATGAAGGATTTTGGTGAATGGTCTCCATTATTTCTATGGAAAAATCTTTGCATTTCTCTTATGTGGGCATTTTCCGTACCATAATCTGATCTTAAAAGAAATGGACACCTTTTCAATTTCTCGACAGTTGTCATATAATAACCTGCAATAACTTTTGGATCATTATTTGTGTGGTGTGCCTCTAACCATAGCATACATCTAGAATAGCCATCGATACATCCACTGATGCAAATACCATAAGGCTTTAGTTTGTCATATCCATCCATATGCCATATAAAGTTTGGCCCTTTAGCAAAATATTGCCTGCGCTGCAAACGCCGTCGTTTTCTGATTGCAATGCCTTCAGGATTCAGAAGTCCGAGAAGGTACCTAACATCGTGTATTCTACATTCAAATCCGGCCATACGACAACGTGTATACATTTTACGATATCCGAGTAATGCATTAGATGTTTTCATAGCATTTTCAATAAATTAGGCAACATATAAAAGTGGGGAGTATTCCTTCTTGCATTACAGGCCATGTTTCTGCAGAATACACTGAACAGTTCTGAAAGATATTTCCATACCATGGTCATTGGATATGATTGCAACAATTTCTCTTTGTTTCAGTCCTGTATGAAAATACGAAGCAACCAAGTCTTCTTTTTCAATTTCCCAGACTTTTTCAAAATTGTCCATTCCAATTCCCTCACTACTCGAAACATTTAAAGTTCCCTGACTTTACAAGGTCTGGAGGTTCCCTGTTATAATATTATTACCAATAATAATTCTAATAACCGGATAACTTACATGACTATGGGCTCGATGAGATACAGTATAGGTTAATTTTGTGTTGGCCTCTGGCAGTTTGAATAACAGGACCAGCAAAACTTTGTGCCTGGACTTTGGTCACTTCTACCAGAATTTTCACAAATATTAGAGAAATGTTTGGTAGTCGTGGTAAGTCATGTGTGCAAATTGATTCGGCTACATTAGTTTAAACCCTATGCTCTCTTTATGTCAGAAATGAAGATATCCTTGACATTAAGGGGATTAATTACGAAAGACTCAATTTTAAGGAGTAAAGTTGATAAGGGACAGTATGAAATGATCATATCCCTTTAAGCTTTGTTCACTTATCCCAAAAATGTATCTTATATCTAAGGGTTAAATATTGTATTATTTCATTCAAAAAAATGTCAAACAATTTAAGAGATTAGTTGCACCCTCAAACCCAAGTAACACACTACGTTGGTCCAACGTCTATATTTACCTTTGGCATGGTTGGCAAGACATTGGCATTGGCAACTAACAGTGCGGCAAACGTTGGCCCAACATTGGCATCCAAGCCTTTGGGCATAATACATATAAGTTATTAAAAAAAACAAGTTGAAACGTCATTATATTTGATATAGCGTCCAACCATATAGAAACGCACACACAACTTATTGTTGGGCCAATATTGCCCAGATGATGGTGGCTAGTAACCATTGACAAAATTGTCCACGTTTACATTCATCTAATTAACGAATTTTACATTTAAAAAACTGTTATTGGAAGGCAAATTCACTCCCATCGATATCATATGACACATGCCTGTATGTGAGGAGCTGGACATACCCTACGCATGTGTTCCATCAAAGCATGTCAGTAATTTTTGTTCAGTAATTAGTTTGATTGATTGATTTTCAAGCATTAAATACCCTTTTTTGCTGGTGAATTCATAACCAATACTGCTTTGTTTTAAAGGATTTAGGCGAATTAGCGCCGGGAATGACCAGGCCACTCATTGTTGTCATGATTTGTGAGCATGAAAGCTACAAGGAGCTGTTAGAAAAAATTTCCAACTTCTTAAATAATATTATCTACTCCTACTTGGCAACTTGTTTCTTTTTTAAACTTCCAAATCCAACATAACCCAAGTTTTTAATTGGAGTAATCTCTAGCTCAGCAAGATTCCATTTTCCAGTCCTTGATAATCCATGATGTATAAAGTAAAAAGATGACAGCGTTTCTGCTTTCAAAAAATGTTGGTGTAAATGGAAACAGTAGACGTTCTGATGCTTTAGCAAAGGCCAAAAGTATTTCATTAAAATTGTTTTATCAAGAAACATATACAATTATATTTTAAGTCAGGAAAAATAGCTAATGAGGTTCAATTCGTGAACCATCAAATTCGGTCAAAACCGGATGAGCTGAAGTGGTAGAAGTTTAGGAAATGATACGATTGCGCCATCTTGCAGTTAGGGAAGGAAAATGAACTAAGCATTGGTGTATGCCCGGGAATTTTTGAGTAAGTTATATACATTTCGGAATAGATCGTCGAATGGTATGAATGCCATATTACATTTGGATGTAAAGAATGAACACATATTTGAAATAGTTGACTTGAGAAAGTTAGTACAGCAGGTATGTGTCAAAAATTAGCAGTTTTCAAAATACATATTTAGGCTTCCTTAGGAAGGCCACACATATGAACATTGAAGAGTAGGCCTATTATTATCATTTTTCCGTTTTCAGTCGATTCAAACAATCGGACACCCCGTGTGGTTTACCGGTACAGATTTTTAAATGGTAGTTCACCATTGCTTTCCCCCAACCTTTCCCATTTACTTGGGCTTTGGGACTGGCACACTAAAGCGAAATACTTCATTATACGTAGCTGGGGAAGAACCTAAACAAGGAGAAGGATGGGATGGGAAAGGACAAGTCATATAGATAGCCCATTTAATATAGGAACTATCCCAGCATTCTCCTGGGGGATTGTCGGAAACCATGAAAAACAACACCGAGGATAGCCGATTTAGGAATCGAATCTGTGTCTATCGAACGCATAACGAGAATGCCTTTACGTCACCTTGCTAGATCCCTTGTATATAAACAAGCCCCCCTACCATATGGCATTTAGTTGCTGACTGTAGGGTACTGAGTTGAATTGAAAACTGAAGCAAATTATCGAAAACTATGGAAGTGTTACATTACTAATTTGACTGGTATCGGAAATCATGGCGAGCAATCATGTTGCAAATAACTCAGACAGCACCAATCCAAAACCCTGCAATGTCTTCAGAATCAACGAGCAAGCAACCGTAACCTCTGAAAATCGTCAAATGCAATGTTTGACAGACTTGACAGTGCAACCAAGTCACAGCCAATTAAAACCAAACTGCCTTAATTAATGAAACTCAAACGAGCATCGGGTATGGAAAAGGATGCATTAATGGTACTAGGCTCACCGCCAAATGCGTGCATTCGACACGTGGTCGAATGAAAAACGTCGATGCTATTTAAACATGCGTGGGCAGAACTCTGCCATTCTTTAAACAACTATATCAATTTTACAGCTGGGTAAGAGCACAGAGTTTATGATCTGTGCAGTTCATTCCTCCATTTAAAAGTTCAACATTCACACATTCAATAAGGATTCCAACACAATGCTGCTTGCATTTTTCAAAAAATGTAAAAAGTAAGTTTCAGAATACAAGCAACTGACAGAAGCCAGTACAAGGATGTTCATTTTTATGCTCTTTTTAATGGTAAGACAACAGCAAGATGAGATGAAATGGGCTACTCAACCATTAGATTCCAAACTTTTAATAGCTTAAAAAAAATTTAAAATCCCACATGATGATCAACGAATCTTTTTTTTTTCAAAGAGCAAAAATCAATTTAACCTTCCCCACACTGCCTTGTACATCAGTATATGGCATGGCTTGTTAGTGAAATCTTTCCATTTTTAAAAAATACAGTAAGTACATTACTCCCAACATCGTGAATTTTCGAGAATAAGCTTCTTTTTCCGTATATTATTAAAATGATCAGTCGTCAACTGCAAAAACCAGCAGGATCATTGAACAGATCAATTTGACAATAAATAAAGATTTTCAAACCAAGATGGAACAACCAAGAACAACCCTTTCATCATTGCTGAAAGCAATGGTTTTAAGCATATGAAAGTTTCCCTTTGAATCATTAATTTGTAAAGTTTGTACTAATTGAGGATTGATAATAGGTAAATTGCTTTAATTTACCTTTTTTTGTCGTAATCCAGCTAATAATGCAGAAGCAATGGCTGTGGTTGGGCGTCTTTTAAGATTGTTTAGTTGTCATTTTGAATTGTCTGAAATAAAAAAAAACATAAATATCTTAAAACAAATTTAGTTAATGAGAATAAGACCGCTGCTTAATAAATACACAAATTACATCAACCAAAACGTCAATAGAGTGATCCAACTCTGTGATGCAGGTTGGGGAAATTTCCCGGTACCCGGTTCTCGTTGCCATGGCAACGGAAAGGCCGAATGTGGGGGAGCCAAGTACATACAATATACAGGGGCACCAAAAAGTATTTGCAATAACATTATTAATGAAAACACAAAAAATAAAATTTTAAACAGAAATTACACAGGTAATAACACGTATAATAACAATTACAATAATCGGATAACATACTTAGACGTTGCGGGAACAGAGAGGGTTTCCGCTTTTGAAGGCGGGTGTTAGATCTGCTGTTGGTCCGCTGTCTAACGCTGGTTCGGCTCTGAAGTTCGCAGGGACCGTGGGTGGCAAGCCGTAGTCGCGAGGAGATCTAAAACAACGTGAAAGGGGGTCGAGCAAGAGGCAGAGACGAGCCAAAGGTTGCAAATTCAAATCATTTTTATTCTAGATATCGCTTCCGCGCTACACAAGGGGGTCCAAAAGGATCGCCCTGATATCTCGGCGAAGACCACTCTGGTCTAGAACTCAAAAAGAATGAACCCAGTTTAACGCTGCTCTCTCTCTTTTATATCCTTTGTAGCTGGATCTTCCTCGTCACCTGTCCAGGTGTGTCTTGATTGGTTGACCTCTTTCTTGCTTTCTGACGTTCCCAGGTGACTTAAGCACCGGTGTTTCCCTAGGCCCGCTATCCTCAGGTATGGAGTTCTGGTGTTGACTGCCTTCTAACGTTGCACCCCACTAACTGTAGGTTGAGGGATGAAGGATACCTCGACGAAGTTTCTAAGAGAACCGTTGGAGAAGACAGGTAATTCCAGAAATCATGTATAAGGCATGTATTCGAAAGATATAGAGGAAACAATCAACAATAAGAACATGTATGAGATAAAGAGGTAGAACATCGCGGAGTAATGGAGATACACAATAAAGCGAAACACAAGGTAATGCGAAGTGAATGAATGCAAAGTCAGCGGGTTTACAGGTCCCGTTCATGGAGATGTCGCATCATAATGGCCATCACGGCCACATCGCGCACTTCCAACTTATTGGATGGATGCGGATGGATGTGGTTAATGCGGCGGCATCCGGGGATCGGGTAAGCGCCATCCCAGTGTAGTGTGCAGTTGTGACTTTGGTGACGCACATGGATGCAGTGGTCACACATCTCTTCCCTCCGCCAGGTCCCTCCGCCTTAGTAAGGTTGACCCAAGCCTCATAATCGAGGTCCCCAAACACTGGTAGTAGATAGGTACCGCGGACGTCTTTGGCCAGTCTATTTGCCCTCAGGCGTTTGTAGTGGGTAAGCTTGGTTGGATCATCCAAGATATCTTGTGGAATGTAGTCGAGGTGTTGGATCAGCTCCACCTTGCCTTCGGGACCCATTTCGACCCACCTCTTGGGACGTGTTTGGGCATCTTGGTCTGGTCGCGGGCTGGCCTCTCTTGTACGGCGAGAGGTGGAGCAAGACTGACGACCATCCCCTGGTGGCGAGCGGTCCCTCCGTGTGTTGTCTGGTAGGGAGAAAGCCACCCTTTGGCCCGAGCAACTCTTGTGTCGTCTGGGTGACCATTCCCGGGCCCGATTGGTAGATCCCTGTGATCCAGAAGACGAGCTACGGCTCGGGGAGTTGCGTCCTCGTGAGGATGTTGGACGGACAATGGCCCCGCGGTGTATACCGCAGGTGCTGGATGACCCTTCTCCGGTGTCCAGGAATAGCCGCCGAGAGCTTTTAAGGCTTCTGTCGGATCTGGTTGGCTCCGGTAATGTGGCCAGGGGGGCCGAACGCACCTCGGGTGAGTAGGAAGCATAGCGGCGTGGCGTGGATGACTTCCTACGTTCACGCTGCTCCTTCGGCGGGCGAGTGGTTACTGTTTCCGCCATTACCTTTGTGGTGACGCTGATGGTCTCCGTGGTCACGGACGGGATGCGGGAGTTTCGTGGTGAACGCCTAGTGGTAATGACCTCTGCAGGTGACGTTTGGACATTGTCGCCCTTCCTTTTGCGTTTTCGTGGTGGCGTACCACCGGATGGCGGAGGGGATGAGGCCACATCCTCCTCAGAGGCGGACTGGGAGATCACCAGAAATTCCTGATCATTGTCGGATATTAAGGCAGCTGCCACACGATGGTCCGGGGCCGCTTCGTGAAAGCACAGGGCCGATGAGAGCTTATCCAAAAGTCTTTTGGTTTCTGAGTAGTGGGCACATAGCTGATTGCAGCGGTGCAACAACAACTGGGTCTCCCCCCTGGATTGTTGCAGTCGCATTGTTAGTACCTTGGCCTGTGTGTTGAAAGACGCATCGTCCGCCAAGGTCTCGGTGAGTAGTTGAGAGAGTGAGATGCACGATGTCTCCCCGTTGACATCTGTGGGCACTGGTATCTGCGACCGGATGGCCTCGATGATAGGTTCCGCTGTACTGCGGGTGTGATGTAGCGCATCGCACAGGATGTCCAGCATGGGACGCACGGGCACCGCGGGGCCGGTGGGCTCAAGAGGGTTGCCCGCTGGGTTGACTGTGGTTGCCGGGAACATGACGGTCAGCTCCCGTGGTGTGAGTGGGCCGAGTTCCGGGGGTGGCTCGTTAAGGCCCAGCGTCCAATAGTGGATAATGGCATTTTGCAGCTCCTCTGGTAGCTGCGAGATCAGTTTAGAGTGGTCCGCCATCACTGGTATGACGGATTCGTTGAGGAAGTCGAGAGTATTTGAGGAAACACTGGGTGACCCTGAAGAGGAAGTGTATAATTCAGTGCTTTCTTCAAATAGGCGGGAGATGTCGAAAACCTCGTCTTTTATAAGCGCGGTGCTGATGTCGCTATGTCTAATTGGAGGACAAACGCAGCTAGTAATGAGTGTGCCCACGTGACCCATGGGTGACCGTTGATGGGTCCCACAGTTTGGGGAATACCCCTTCCCGAAAGGGGTATGGGTCATTTCCGGTGAGGGCGTGGGAACGCAATATGCGCATGTCGAATGAGTGGTACGTGACCTAGAAGAAGTAGGTCCAATTAAGGCGGATAAGATAGTGGGAACTTTGATGAAACCAACATATTCTGTTAAGAGGTCCATGTCTGATTGGGGGCATCCATTGTTGTAGAATGTGGGGGTTAAAGGGTCAATGTATTTAGGTAACGCTGACATCGGCCATTTTTGGTCGTGGAAAACCTGGGCCGCTCTGCAAACCTTATACGCGAGGGTGCAGGCCGCATTAAAATCATGAGGGTAAGTCTCATTGAGGCGACGTAATTCGTAGAAATGTTCTATGCTAAGCTGTCGCCGAATATCTGCTGTGTCCAAATTGCCAGGGGCACATTGCTGGATGACATACTGAGCGGTGGTTTCCCAGAATGCATACACGGTGGACGCCCCAAACATAATATTGAGTCTTCGGAATTCCGTAGGCAGGTCATCCGCGATCCATAATGCTAAGAAACGTGCGGGTCTGGTGACTCGTCTACCGATTCTGGTGACCACGGGCGGTGGTGGATCCACTGTGGCCCCTTCGTCGGTGGCTGGAGAGCGGAACAGAGAGATACCTTTCGCGTTGTAGACCCCCATGGACAAAGAGCGGGAGTCATCCCAAATTTCGAAGGACGTGGGCTCTTTCACTGTGAGAATGGAATAGACGCCATCGCGGCGTGGTGCAAGTTTGGCCGAGAATCCAACTCTCGCTCTGCTTTGGGAATGGGTACATAGAAGGACCCGATCCCCTATTTGAAAAATAGGTAGTGTGAGGGATTCATTGTGTTGGTCCCGCCTTCGGTCTTGCGATGCTTCTAATAGATCTCTGCATTGTAGCAGTGTGCCGGCCAGATCCTCCAGAAACCCCGAAAAGGTGTTCCGTACAAAGGACGTGTCGTGACACAAAGTGTCAAAATCGCAAAGATTGTCGTGCGGACTACGGTGCGTGCGACCGAACGTCTGCAGAAAAGGTGAAGCTGCCGCTGCGGAGTTTGTAGCCGTGTTTAGGGACCAGCGGATGGCGGGTATGTGTAGGTCCCACTGTGAGTGGTTCGCACCCACTGCCATCGCGAGTTTCACCTTAAGGTCCTGATGCCGTCGTTCCACGGGGTTGGCCTGGGGGTGAAATTGGGCTACATGTAGTATTTCAAAACCCAACATTAAGGCTGTCTGTTGCAGGACTGCGGACGTAAATTGGACGCCGTTGTCACACTTCACCCTCCGGGGTGTGCCATACCGAAGGCATACATCCTCCACCAAATGTTTTGCAATGGTTTCCGCTCTTGAGTCTGCCAGTGGAAAGAGCTCCACAAAGTTGGTGGTGACATCGGATACGGAGAAGATAAAGTTATGCCCGAGCTTTGTAACAGGTAAGGGACCGACCAGGTCAATACTCAATTGATCAAACCTCGGTAGGATAGGCGGGGAGGAGATGGTTACCGCGGAGGAGGTGGACAAGGCTTTGTACTTCTGACACTGGGGACATGATGACACGAATGCCTGGACGTCTTTGTGTAGACACGGCCAGTAATACTTTCGCAAAATGTTTTGCATGGTGGACAGGACACCTGGATGACCCGCTGTGTCGGGTAGATGGTTCCACCTAAGGATGCGGTCCCGCAGTTGCAGTGGTACGACCAGGCGGGGTTCATCATCCTCAACTGCGTTGAGTACGCGATGCAAGACATGCTGAATAATGACATACCCCCTCCCAATGAAGGTTTTGGTATCCATATTACGTCTGTGAAGTGAATGTTCCAGTGCCCTAATAATTCTGGATAGTTGCTGGTCTTGCAACTGCGCATCACGGAAGTCCTGAGAGGACATGGGCTGCTGATCTTCTAGAAAGGCGTGTATTAGTACCACAGGTTCTGATTCTCCTGTAGGGTGGGAGAGAAGGTCCGCGAGATGATTGAGCTCCCCCGGAATGAATTCGACTTCAAAGACGTATTGTTGGATTTCCAGGACCCACCAGGCAAGTCTGCCCTAGGGCATTTTCTTATTAATAAGCCATCGCAGCGGTTGGTGGTTGGTATGAACCACACAGTGCAAACCTTCTATGTACCCTCGAAATTTCTTGACCGCCCATATTACTGTTAGAGCTTCTTGTTCCGTGGTGGAGTACTTTTGTTGAGCCGGCGTGAGCGATTTGGACGCGTATTCAATCACCCTGTGATCCTCCAAGTTACCTTGGGCTAAAACTGCACCCAATGCCTCATGACTGGCATCGGAGAAGATGTGAAACCCCTGTGTGAAGTCGGGTTGGGCCAAAATTGGGGTGGAACAGAGGGCCCGTTTAAATTTTTCGAAGGCCCCAACACAGTGATCATTGAACTCGAACGTAACCCCTTTTTTGAGCAGGGCATTCAGTGGATGTGCGATTTCTGAAAAATGTGGAATAAATTTTTGGAACCATTTGCAGGAGGCTAAGAAGGACATAAGCTGTTTCACATTGGTGGGGGGTTTGAGAGCCACGATGGCTTGGATCTTCTCAGGGTTGGGGCTAATACCCTCCTCTGAGATTATATGGCCAAGATAGCGGACCTTATCCGTGAAAAAATTGCACTTGGTGCGTTTGAGGGAGAAATTGTATTCTCGCAATCTGCTGAAGATTAACTTCACATGAGCCAAGTGCTCGTCGAAAGTGGAGCTGGCTATGATAAGGTCATCCTGGTAAATCCTCGCAGTGATATCTGGGATGGCGGAGAGCATCTCATCCACCACCCGCTGACAGTGAGCCGCGGAGTTTCGTGCCCCCATAGGCATTCTGGTGTAACAGAAGGTCTTAAACTGAGTGATGGTCGAGAAATACTATTGTGAAGCCGAGTCTATAGGAATCTGCCAGTAGCAGTTTGTCAGATCCATGGTGGTCATAAAGGGTTTACCAGTAACTTCTGCAAGAAGTTGATCGACTCTAGGCAGGGGGTACGTGTCCTGAACTGTAACCTTGTTGAGAGCTCTGAAGTCCGTCACGATTCGCATGTCTGATGACAAGTCGGATTTGGCCACCAAAATGGATGGGGCGGCCTACTCGGAGACCACTGGGCGGAGGTAGCCTTTCTCCAGCAGTATCTGAATCTTCTCATGCATTTGTTGCTTCCTTTTGGGTGAGTAAGAGTAAAGCTTCATGGCCACCGGGGTGGCATTGGGTACAATCTGGATGGACTGCGGAGGAACATTCGCTGGACCGTCTGGATCTCCAAAAATGGCGCTGTTGCTGTTTAGGAAGGTGTTGACCACTCTGCTTTGGTCGGGAGTTAATCGTGGAGCTTCTCCGTCACGGAGGGAAATGTCCGCGATGGGTGTGACATCGCATTTGGCCGCAGTGATGGCGGGCGCCGGTTCGGGCGTCCACGTGTCAGCGGGGGAGTACGAGTCCGCAAAGGCCCACGAGTGAAGCCTGGGAATTATATCAATAGAGGCCTCAGCGAGAAAATCCATGCCTAAAATCAAGGATGCTTGAGTATATTCTGGGATGAGGATAAGGCGCAGGTAAAATTGCCTTTCCTGGATCTCCACCGTGGTAGATGCTAGAAATACCGGGCGGATACTGGACTCATGGTCCGCCAAGAATATCTTTCGATGATCCTCTATCATCGGTGTATGGGATATGACCAACAATTGGTACAACTCCAAGCCCCCAAGGGACGTATTAGCCCCTGAGTCAAGCAGGGCCGCAAGGATGTGACCACCAATGGAGACCGCCACTGCGATCAGTAAGTCCTCATGTCGTGGAGCCATAGTTAAGGCGCAATGAAGAGACGTGTCCACAGGTGAAATCACCAGCACCTTTACTTGAACAGCTCTGCCGCAGCCGTTGGGGCATATATGGATGGTGACATTAGGATGGCCACACATCCTGCACCCACGGGGTGTGTCCCTCTCCTGTCGCTCCCCGCGGTCGAACCGTTTCCCTCCTTCAGCGGAACGTGTACGGTCTGAAATGCGCTGGTCGAACCCCTCCCTGCGAGTGGGTCGATAACGACGGAAATCATCTCGTTGATGGTGATACCAGTTATTATATTGTGGACGGCAAAAGGAGTCCTGACGACCCCTCCAGTTAACTTTGGGAGGAGATGTGTGATGTCTCCGCGATGTGGCGTGTGGGTCTCGCCATGTGTCGGAAGAGGTGAAAATCCTCTCCAGCTGGATGGCCTTGTCCCAAAGTTGGGTAATAGACGAGACTTCCGAGACGTCGAATCTAGTATTAATTCTGTGGTGCAGGGCGCGATACATGACGTCAATGCGCAAATTCTCTGCTAGAGGACGTTCCATGGTCTCAAACAGATCGGACAATTTGTTAAGGAAGTCCGATGTGGATTGTCCTTCATATTGTTGCATCCTAAGTAACCTATCATTGATCGCTGAGTCTGACTTATGTTGAGTGTACCGACGGCGGAGATCGATCATTGCTTGCTTCAAATCCGGTACACGTTCCTTCTGTGATGTCCACCACAGGAGGGGTTCCCCACGTAGTAGGAAGAAGAGAAAGTCATATGCTTGGCCATCTGTAAGGCCTAAACGGTGTTGAAAGATTTTGAATTGTGCCGCCCAAGGTTGAAAATAACCCTCACGACCATCAAATTTGGAGAGATTGTTGAGCAGCTCAGACATTTGAGACGGGGTGACGAGATCCGTGGACGGGGCAGAGCGTTTGATAGCAGTTGGCGTTGGTGTTATTGACTCCTCTCCGTCGTCTCTCGCGGGCGGCTCAGGCTTGACCGTTGTACCCGCAGTGATGCGATACGTCGTGGTGTCCGTCGTCCTTGGTGAAGCGGAAACCACTTGAGGAGTATCCGTGGTCGATGGTTCCTCCGTGGGACACAGGCTCTGTCCGATGGATGCGAGTCGAGCCGCGGGTGATGATGTTAGATTGGTGGTATCCGCCGTGGCTGGTTCCCGGATGCTCTTTTTGTACTCGTCCACGAAGAATTGCTGTTCCATCAGGAGGATGTTGAGTTTATCCATTGAGGCAATTCAGGTCCGTCGTTCGGCACGCCATTCTTCGTTCGTTTTGTTGGCTTGCTGTTGGAATTGTTGGATGGTGCGGGAAACCTGTTCAGAAAATTCTAGTAATGCCAGGTTCGCTGGGCCCAGTTCTGCCATGATGGGCAGTAGAACAATGCCTGCACCTATCGATAGTTCGACGGGTGGGACTTCCTGCTGGTTCGGTTGTCGCTTGTCCATGGTTGACCGCGGGTATGAGTAAAAGTATATCGGGCGCCAATTATTAGACGTTGCGGGAACAGAGAAGGTTTCCGCTGTTGAGTGCGGGGGTTGAGTCTGCTGTTGTTCCGCTGTCTAACATTGGTTCGGCTCTGGAGTTCGCAGGGACCGCGGGTGGCAAGCCGTAGTCACGAGGAGATCTAAAACAACGTGAAAGGGGTTCGAGCAAAAAGGCAGAGACGAGCCAAAGGTAGCAAATTCAAATCACTTTTTATTTAAGATATCGCTTCCGTGCTACACAAGGGGGTCCAAAAGGATCACCCTGATATTTCGGCGAAGACCACTCTGGTCTGGAACTCAAAAGAATAAACGAAGTTTAACGCTGCTCTCTCTCTTTTATATCCCTTGTAGCCGGATCTTCTTTGTCACCTGTCCAGGTGTATCTTGATTGGTTGACCTCCTTCTTGCCCTCTTACGTTTCCAAGTGACTCATGCTCTGGTAATTCCCGAGGCCTGCCATCCTTAGGTGTGGAGTTCTGGTGTTGACTGCCTTCTAACGTTGCACCCCTCTAACTGTAGGCTGAGGGATGAAGGATACCTCGGCAAAGTTACTAAGAGAATCGTTGAAGAAGACAGGTAATTCCAGAAATCATGTACGAGGCATGTATTGAAATGATATAGGGGAAACAATCATCAATAAGAACATATATAAAATGAGGAGGTAGAACATCGCGGAGTAATGGAAATATACAATCAAGCAAAACACAAGGTAATGCAAAGTGAATGAATGCAAAGTCAGCGGGTTTACAGGTCCCGTTCACGGAGGCGTCGCATCATAATGGCCATCACGGCCACGTCGCGCACTTCCAACTTTTTGTCGGATGCGGGTGGATGTGGGTAATGCGGCGACATCCGGGAATCGAGTAGGCTCCATCCCAGTGTAGCGTGCAGTTGTGACTCTGGTGGCGCACATGGATGCAGTGGTCACACATCTCTTCACCTCCGCCAGGTCGTTCCGCCTTAGTAAGTGTTTTGGTCAAACTCACTTTTCTGTATCAAGTCATGGCTTGAACTTGTCAATCACTTCGTTGGACGCTTGGAATCTTTACCTTTTTAATGAAGTAGTTGACAACTCCATTTTTGGTTATGAAGGAACTTTATTTTTAACTTGACTTCCTAATTTAACCAACAATTCATCCCAGATTTTTGGGGAAAAACATATTTTAGCTCTATTTTTAACAAAGGCTAGAACAAGAATGAATTCAAAATAATTGTTCCACTCATTGGAACACACAAAAAATCCTTTACTCTTGCACATGCAAATCCGCACATGCCAAAGCTGGCTCTGGCACATGCAAATCTGCACATGCAGAGCCTTATTAAATTTTATCTGTGGGATTCTCTGTAACATTCTCCCCCTTGGTGTTTGATCCCATAGGGAACAAGCACCCTAATTTATATCCCACAGGTATCAATCAATGCAAGCTTGGAGACCGGTCTTTTGAACACTCCTTTAGTCGTCCTCACTTCAGCTACTCTTGTCTGTCCATCAGCTCCTGGATAGACTTGAGAGATGACACCTTTTGGCCAGTTATTTCGGGGCAAACTTCCATCCACAATTACCACTATATTGCCCTTTTGAAATGGCTCTCTTTTTTGATGCCATTTTGTCCTCTTGGTTAAAGTTGGTAGATACTCTTTAACCCATCTCTGCCAGAACTGGTCTGTTAAGTATTGTGCCACTCTCCATTGTTTTCGCAAGCAGACATCCTTAGGAACAAAACATCCGGGTGAAGCTGCGACATTGGACCTCCCTATTAAGAAGTGATTTGGAGTCAGGCTTTCCCAATCATCTGGATCACTGGAGACATGTGTTAACGGCCGACTGTTTACAATCCCTGTTGCTTCTTTGAAAACTGTTTCTAGCACATCCATACTTGGTGCCGTTTGTTTCAGAACTGTTCTCATAGCCTTTTTTACAGATTGTACTAACCTCTCCCAACATCCACCCATGTGGGGGGAAGCAGGAGGCAAAAACTTCCAGTCTGTGCCATGGAAAGCTAAAGTTGCTTGTAACTTTGGTTGATCCAACTCTTTCAATGCCTTTCTTAGTTCTAAGTCTGCTCCATGGAAATTAGTTCCATTATCTGATAGGATGGTTTTGGGAAATCCTCGAACATTCCCAAAACGGCGAATCGCATTAATGCATGAGTCTGTTGAAAGGGATTCAGCTACCTCTAGATGAACCGCTCTTGTTGTCATACATGTGAATAATGCTCCATATCGTTTTTCTTGATGTCTTTTAACCTTTACCCTGATTGGACCAAAGTAGTCCATTCCCGTTGTGGTAAAAGGTGGAACTCTATCTTGGAGTCTAAACTCTGGTAACCAACCCATTTCAGGTTCTCTTGGTTTAGCACGTTGGAGTTTGCAAAGTTGGCATTGATTCCATGCACTTTTCACTGCAGTCCTTAGCTTTAGAATCCAGTACCTTTGTCGCAATTCATTTGCCACTTGTTCCTGACCTTGATGTCCAGCTCTGATATGGTAATCTTGAATTAGCAGTCTGGTAAATTGGTTTTTTGGGTCCAAAATCACTGGAAACTTTGCCATGTCTGACAGTTGTGGAGCTCGCTGAATCCTGCTATTGATCCGAATCACTCCATCCGAATCCAAAAATGGGGACAATGTAAGAAGCCGACTCGTGGTTGGCAGCGATTTTCCTTGTTTCAACGCAGCCAACTCTTCTGGAAATTCTTGCTGCTGGCAATATTTCCACCAAAACTTCTCTGCCTCTTCCATTTCAGCAGTCTCTAACTCGACATTCCCTTTTGGACTGCCAGCCTTTCTTTTCAGTTTGCTTATGAAGCGCAACATCCAGGCAGTACTTCTCACCAGTCTTTTCCATGATGAGAATCTGTTTACATCTGGGAGGCTGTTCTCTATTGCTTGGTTAGTTGTTGTGGCTAGAAACTCTGGTTTGAGTTCAGAGTCACCAGGTTCTACCTTGGTTTGTCTGTGGTTTTCTTTAGGCCATTCTTCTTGTGGATGGTACAAAAATGTAGGTCCTTTGAACCAACGACTGTTTGCAGATAAATCACTCTCTTTGTTATCTCTAGTAGCTTCATCAGCTACATTTTCTTTTGTTGGGATCCATCGCCAATTTGCAATATCAGTTAGTTCTTCAATTTCTCCAATACGGTATGCCACAAACTGCTTAAAATTCCGAACCTCAGAACGCAGCCAGCACAGCACTGTGCGGGAGTCACTCCAAAAGTACGTTTGATCTATTTTAAGATCATGCTCCTGCACAATTACGTTTGCCAATCTACTGGCCATCAGTGCTGCTTGAAGTTCTAACCGGGGAATTGACATCGGTCGCAGGGGTGCCACTCTTGTTTTAGATGAGACAAAGGCTGTTTGAACTTCGTTTTCCTTTTCGACTCTTAGGTATGCCACAGCTGCAAATGCCATCTCACTTGCATCGCAAAATATGTGAAGTTGTTGATTTACAGGCCTTTCAAGCTTTGAATAGCATCGTGGCACTTTTACTTGGTGAATTGCTCTTAACTCTATCAGCCACGTTGTCCATTTGTCCAAGGCTCGGCCTTTTAGTTGGTCATCCCAGCCAAATCCCAATCGCCAGATATCTTGCAGAAGGATTTTTGCTTTGATGATGATCGGTGCCAGAAATCCCAAGGGATCAAATACAGACATGACAAGGCGCAACACCTCCCGCTTTGTCGGACTCCTGGTTCCCAGCCGAACTTCTTCTGGAATCTTGCTAAATTCACTCTTAAACGTGAAAACATCTTCTGTGGCATTCCAATGTAAACCAAGCATCTTTTGTGTCGATGTATCGGTCTTTTCGCTGAGGTCTTTGCCTTTTAAACTTCTTAGTTCTTCAGGAATCTTTGCTAATACCGTCGGAGAACTGCAGACCCACTTTTCAATTTGAAATCCACCGCGCCTGTGGACTTCAATCACCTCCTGGATTAACTTTAGTGCATCTTGTTCTGTTGCACAACTATCCAGATAGTCATCCATGTAGTGCCGCTCAATTATTGCTTTTGCAGCTTCCGGAAATTCTTTGTGGAACTCCTGGGCATTTCTGTTCCTTGCTTCTTGAGCAATTGCTGGGCCACAAACAATTCCAAAGGAGACGACAGTAATTTCCCATACATCAGGAGGTCTGTTTCGCTCCATTCCTCTCCAGAGGATACGTTGCGAGGAGATATCTTCCTCCTTCATCCGCACCTGCGGGTAAAACTCTTTTATGTCAGCTCCAAAACCAACTGCTTGCTGCCGAAATTTATACAGCACACTAGGAAGAGGATTTAATAAGTCGGGACCAGGCAGCAGATGGTCGTTAAGACTAGTGCCGTGGCTTTTTGCAGATGCATCAAAAACTATGCGGATTTTGCCTGGTTTGTTAGACACTGCAAAGTGGGGCATATACCATGTCCTTGGCCCCTCCACGCTTGCTTCAGATGGTGACAATATACGGGCATAGCCTTTGGTCACATTGTCCTCCATTTTTTCACAATACTGCTTTGCCACAAGCTCATCTTT
>JAQGAO010003278.1:0-17381 GCA_034697705.1 Ommatoiulus sabulosus | reverse complement strand
TGGCGCAGTGCAACAATTCCCCCCCCACCCTCCTTGGCTGTCCACGTAAATTATGGACGGCCCCCAATATAAAAAATAGCTTTAATTTGTTTGACAGGGTCTGTTTTTGTCTCCTTGCTAATCGTGTCAGTTTAGTATGAACTGCTCGTTTTCACAATTTGCATTGGCTCCAGATGTCGCCACCCTGTCTCATTCGCCACGCCTTTCTCTTTCAGAAAAGGACAAGCCGTGCCATCACCTGCGGGACAAGCGCTCCCGTCTCTACAACACTGACCACGACTCCGCCTCGCCCTCGTCGCTCTCCGACGAAGTGGTCAAACGCCAACGGCCACGCAAGCCCAAGCCGGATAAGGGTCGCAAACCGGAGCGCCGCCTGAGCGACCCAGACTCTGAGAACGAGCTCAGCCGTCCTCCCGCCGGCAACCAGCCTCCGCCTCGCCTGCGCGGCGAGCGCCACCGCAAACTCCAGGGCGTCTTGCTCGAGCTCAAGAAGGGCCCTCGTGGCAACCAGGAGGAGGAGCTTATTCGTCGTGACAAGAGTCCCCGCCCCATTAAGGTCCGTCCCGAGAAGACCAGGAGCGGCTGCCAGAAGCGTGCTCGCGAAAAGACGAAAGGCGACGCCTCGCCATCGTCCTCTGTGTCCTCGCCCCCCAGCGGAGGCGAGCCCGAGCACCCCGAAACACCCCCCAGGAAGAGCAGTGACTTGCCCCCAAGTTGCCCTCCCACACCCCCTACCTGCGTTCGCCGCTGCAGCGTCGTCTTGGATGCCGTCGAGCATCACCTCTCTATCGACAGACGCCAGAAGTCCAGCCCTCTCAAGCAGACCGATCTAACGGACTCTCCCTTCCCGGACGAAGAGCTTGCCAGTTCGACACTCCCTGAGGAGGAGCCAAGACGGTCACCGCTCCCAGAGGCGGAGCTCAGACGATCGCCATTCCTAGAAGCCGAGTTCGGCGACTCGCCACTAAAAGGGGTGAAACTCAGCGTGCCCAAATCAGAGGCAGAGCCAAGCCCATCATCTTCTGCGGAGGAGGAGCCTAGCGAGCCGCACCTTGCAGAGGCGGAGCAAAGCGTTGGTCCGCCCCGTTTGGAACCGGCCGTCACCCCTCCACCTGACGACCCTCCTTCAACGGTCAAATCCAGCCCCACTCGTGAGTCTTCGTCGCCTCAACGGCTAGATGGCGCGACCGACAGTCCTGCCCACAACGATGCCCCGCCCTGCCTTTCTCCCGAGCAGCAGGCGGAGCCAGTTGCGGAATCCAACCAATCCAGTAACGACAAACTCTGTGCGCAGCATGTCGATATCAACGTTCCCGAAGAGAGCGGCGACGCCGCGAAGAGTCTAAACACCGCTGTGCCCCCCAAAGACGAAAGCGCCCCATCGAAATCGGCGCCCCTCACTGCTAAGGCGGAAAAAGATCCCCGGGCCGGCAACGCCGAGGGTCCCAAGGAGCCATGCCCCAGCGCTCCCGCAGCCCCACCCGTCACTAAGAGCCCCGCCAGCAGCAGCAGCCCCCTGGTGCTGGACAAGAACGAGCCAGTGCGGATCTGGCGTGACCCCAAGCTCGTGTGCGCGAACAGTAGTGTGTGGCACATCAGCTCCGTGCAGCATTCCACGATGGCGCACCCGCCCGGCGCCACCCACGCGCCGTACCCAGGCGGGGGAAGCGGCGCCGCCCCGCCCCATCCCCAGCAGCATGGGCGGGGACCATCTGCCCCCGCCATGAACCTGGCGCCTCACTATGGTTCTCACTCTGTCACCGAGGCCTACCTGGAGCAGCAAGCAGCCATGCGACACGCTGCTGCCAACCCCGGCATCGTGGCTGCACCGCCGCCCCAACCGGCCACTGGCCAACAACAGTACGCACCGCACTATTCCGTGCTGCAGTCGCACCCCCACCTGTTGCCCCAGTACCAGACTATGCCCAACATCGATCTCATGTGGCAGCAGCAGAAGCACTCGCAGTACCAACTCACCCAACCACAGGCGTCCACCTTCGAGATCCTTCACGCTCAGTATCATGCTGATCCGGAGCGCATGCGCCGCTCCCAGGAGCGGCAGATGAGGGCGGGAATGGAAAGGTAATTCCAAAATTATGAGGTGAACTTCTCACGCTCAGGTCATATTTGCGTATGTTCGTTTGGTTTGCAATGGACTTTTTCTATGTGTTTATCAGCTTTTTAGTATGTGGTATAAGTTGGCAGTTAATTAAATGTAGATAGTTGGTTTCCAGTATCCTGTTGCTGTTTGATACGCGGTATGGGCTACCAGATTTTTGGTAGTGGGAGATTTCCTAAATTTGGTTTCCAACAGTCTGCCACACTTATTTGTAAGAAGTTGAGCTGCATTACCTGTTGACTGTCATCAGACTGCTGAAAAGCAGACTGTTTCAGGCTGTACTGGCGATATATTGATTCCAATAGTTGCTAAGCTTTATGTAAAGACAGACAATGTAAAAGTCGTACAGAAGACGACCATAGTTAGTAGATTTTTAAAAGGCTTATTTTCTTTTTTGCGAGTGTAGATTGCAAATGGAAAAATTAGCTAAAAGAAACCTGCAAGAGCGAGAAAAACAAGAAAAGATGGAGAAGATGGAACGGGAACAGCAAGCTCAGAAGGAGCGCATGGAGCGGGACAGGCATGAGGAACAAGAACGCCAGAAACAGCGTGCCGAGAATGAACGCTTGGAGCACGAGAGGGTGCACCGTGACGTACACCAGCACTTCGAAGAGTCCTTGCGCTTGGCGAGCCACAAGGTGAGAGGCAATTGATGAACTCAAATGACTTCAAAAACGTTTTTTTGTATTCACATATTGGCAAATTAGAAATAAGTTTAGTAATTTCAGATGTTATATGAAGGCATTATGGTTCACTATTTTTAAAAATTGGAAAGTTTCTGAAAAAAAAAACCCAAAAAAAACCCCCACCGTTTTACGAAGATTTACTGAACTAAAAAGTTAATGTAATGTTTTTTCTGTGTAGATGGCAGTAGGGAGCCCTTGGCCCATGCAGCAACAACAGCCACCACCTCGATCCCTGCCCTCAGGCGGCGACGTCAAAACCGCCTCTAGTCACGCCAATGAGGTTGGTCACGCTCCCGTCCGTATGCCCTCTTCCCAGAGCGGGGCCGAGCTGGTACACCTCCAGCAGCAACATCCGCACCACATGGCCGCTATGCACCATGGGACGCCTGTGCACATCAAGAAGGAACATGAAATCAAAGACTCTCGCTTTCTGGTCAACAGCGACGTTCGTTACATCCACTCGCTCAACGATGAGCACAGAAGGGCGAGAGATGAAGAGCACAAGAGGGCGAGAGATGAAGAACACAGAAGATCGCTGGAGGAGGAGCAACAGCAGCAGCACAGACGATCCAGGGACGAAGAACACAGAAGGAGAGAGGAGGAGAACAGAAGGAGAGATGAGGATCACAGGAGGCGAGATGAGGATCACAGGAGGAGAGAGGAAGAACTCCGGCGGTCGAGAGAGGAAGAAAAGTGGCAGGCTCAGCTGCGCCACCAGGAGGCTGCTGTCACCCTCGCCTCCGTGATTGCCTCTGCAGGGGGAAGGCACCCAGAACTGCAGCACAGGAACGCCGCTGCTGTGGCTCACAATTACAGCAACGCCGAGGTACTTGATACAGTTTTCAAAATTATTACAAGTAGCACTAAAGATCCTGCAGTGCAGTAAATCTTGTTACTTGCTTAACTAAGTATTATCAAAGAGCAGTTCAAATAATAAGGATTATTTCATACCAAGCTTTGTGGTACTGTACCTAGGACCAAGCATGTGCGATGATTCACGGAAAATTATTCGCTGGCAATTCTTCGCTGGTGCCCTAACCTAAGGGCACCCCCGCCAAGGGGGGTCTCGCCCCCCTCGGACCCCCCTGGTGGTGGCCTGCGGCCCCCACACCCCCGCTGGCCTAACCTAACTAACCTAGGCGACGAATTGACCCTGGCGAAGAATTGCTGGCGAAGAATTTTCCACGGCGAAGAGTTGCTGGCGAAGAATTTTCCGGACACCTTGTGCGATACATCACGTTCCTTTTCCATTAGTTAGGTCAATTAATAATTAAGTTTAATAAGATGATGAAAAAGCCAAATTATATGCAATGATGTTAATGAATCACCAGCTTTGTGCAGCCACAAATGTTATTATCTGTGCACAAAGATATACTAGCAATCAACTAAAGTAGGGAAGGCACGAGGGCTGTTCAATAAGTAGGCCTAGGTAACAATACCATCCACGTTCTGAATTTATTCAAATAATACTGTACATACAAATGTAGTATATAGTAAGGGTCTTGGGGCAGACTTTTTCCACGTAGTCCCCAAATTTTCCCAAACATTTGCCCGCCAGTGCTGCTAGGCATCCAGACCTGCAGGATGCACCATGCACCTGAACTATTTAACGATGAATTTCAGCCAATGATGCGCCTTTCAGTCACCGAAATCTGATCACACTTCACAGCTCAATATTTAACATTGTTTTCACCTGATGGCGGGGACAGTTGACTATCATGAAAGGCGATCTAGTGTTTGTGAGAGGACCAATTTCACATTTAACGTGAGGTCTAGTTACCTTACTTATTGAACAGCTCTTGTATAACACAGCCGTGAAGGTTCTGAATGAATATTATTTTATGGTCCAATGGAGCATTTTTATTGTTTTTGTGCATTTTTTTTCATCCATAATGCATTAAAGAGTTAACATTCAATATTACTTATTTGCAGGCTATTAGGATGCACAGTGCCAGCCGACATAAGGCTGAGTATGCAGCAGTGAACCCTGGCTATCCTCCTCCGAAAGTTAATCCGGCTTCCACTTCCAACCCTGTTAACGCTGAGCCCAGCCCCAGCTTCAGCATCTATGGCTACCAGCCATTCCAGCATTCTTATATCATGCAAGGAGGGGCGCCCGAGGCACCCAAGGGTCATGACCCGAGCAAGGTCCTGGTCACCGGCAGCGTTACGCAGACTGTGGCGCCCTCACACCAACGCCGGCCTGGCATACCAGCGGTGGTCTACGAGCAGGAACGCCGCCTCCAACCTACTCACAGCTCGGTGATTGTAAGCAGCGAGAGTCTGCGCCACGAGGCCACAAAGAGCTGTACCAGTGCTCCCAAACAGCAGCCAGCAAAGGTGATCCAGCACCATCAGACGGAGCGGACTAGCCCGGGCTACCCGGGTGGCACGACAGCCTTCCGGCCCTACGAATATGGTGGGGAAGGCCACTTGCCCCGAGTGCACCCGCAGAATGCCGAGCCCCAGAACTTGCACAAGGCACCAGCCCTACATGATCCCTATGTGTGTCGGGCAGCGCCCCGTAGAAGCCCCTCAACCACCATCGTGTCCACGGCCAGTAGCTATGGCAGCCATAGCATAGCCACCAGTGCCAGCATGTCCTCGCTTCCGGTCATGTCCACGTCGAGCAATGCCAGGACAGCTCCTGCTGCCAACTTCAGCACCAACCTGATTCAGCAAGGCCTTGTTCCCAACCCCATCTACAACCCGTCGTCGTCCTCTGGGGGTGGTCGAGGCTCGCAACACGCGGCGCCTTCCCATTCGCCATCTGCTTCCTCTACTTCCTCCAATTCGTCCCATCGCTCGGCTGGTGGCAAGACGACAACGCCCCCCTGTTGCCCCCTCCCGCTGCCTGCCCGTTCCAGCCCAGTGCTACCCTACGGGAAGGCCAGTATTGTCGCTGGTACACCATGTCGGCCAGGCCCACCCTACGCTCAACAGACCCCACCTCCTGCCCATCGGGGTCCGGACCTTTCACGGCCACCCTCCGCCCATAGCCGACCTTCTTCTGGTCCCACCCCACCCAGCCGTACGGCTACGCCCTTGCGGACTAGTCACTCGCCCTTAGAGCGTGGGGTCCCGCCCACGGCCCAGGCAGCCTCACCCCACCTGCCCATGAACCATGCCGGCTACTCGAGCCCTTTGCCACCAATGGGCTCCCCCCATGTGCCATCTCCCGCCAGCTACAGTTTGCCACCACGCTCTGCCTCTGCCTCCGCCTCCTCCTGTGAAGTGCTGCGCCCCCTGGTGGCCTCGCCTCCCCAGACGCAGCCACTGGACCTTCAGGCACCCGAGCGGCAACAGAGGGAGAGCGAATCGCCTGGTAAACGAAAACCAGACAAGGAATCTCCGGCGGCACCACGCAAGCGACCTAAGGCCAGTGGGTTGAGTGTGGCTAACGAGGGTTTAGCTGCTGCTGTGGCCTCTGCCCACCAAATCATGAGTGCTTCTCCTGCTCGTGTCAGTGCTCCAGCGCCCCTCGTAAGTGGCGCCACTGCTGCTATCACCACTGTAGTGAACTCGGCCGCACTGAACACCCTCGCCCAAACTGCTGCCCAGCTGGGATCCACCCAATGCGCGTCTACGCCTCCCCCTTTAGTCGCTGTGCTCCCTCCGGCAGTCAGCTTCAACCAAGAATCTGGCTTTTTGAACAGTTATCGTTCGTTCGTGAACTCGACGCAGAATCAACAGCAGGCGCCCCCGCCGACCCAGGACTACCAAGCATACCAGTATGGTAAGCACAAGCACAAAGTGATCAAGGTGGAACCGACAGGGCCAGCCAAGTCAGGCTTTTCGGCCAACAACTTTTCGTCCTGCTCATCGAACCCAGGCAGCGTGTCCAACACGCCATCGTCGGTCGGCACCCCCGTAGCACCACCTAGTAGACAAGCTGCTGCCAGTCCGGCGCAGCCCTCCAACGGCCCTAGTGAGCCTGAGAAGGCAGTGAGTCCGGCCCTCAGTACCAGCTCAGCCTCTGCCAGCAGTGCCCCCATTCCCAAGCTTAAAAAGGAGTGGCTCATCCGACATTCCAATGAGGACGGCAAGAGCGGTGGTGCCGTCCGTAGCGAGACGGCCGAATCCACCACGCCGTCGAACACGTCTGTCTCAGCGACGTCTACGACGGCCAGTGGCGTTGTCCCCATCAAAGTTGAACCCGAGCCGGTCAAGCCCTCGCTTCCGGTCAGCGCCCCACCCCCTGCGCCTAGTGCCACGCCATCTGTCAATGGCCACACCCCCGTTAAGCGGGAACCGGTGGCGGAGAGCGATAGCTCCAACGAGGACTCGGAAGCGGACTCTGCGTCCAGCGCTCGTCCCTCTCCAAAGCGCAAGACGCGTGCCAACAAGAAGAAGACGCCCAGCAAGGAATCCAAGCGGCACAAGGGTGGCCATGACACCCGCGCAGAAAAGCAGGCACAGCTGCAGGTAAGACGCTGAACATTTCGAAAGTTTTCATAGATTATAAAAGCTTCGAGATTGTATTTTGGATAATCAAAGAGGTGTAAAGGTGTTGCTATAAAATAATAGTGCAATTTGGGGAAGTGTCTTTGTCCATCGATAGAAAGCTGATCCAATATCGTGAAAAATAGCTATAATCATAAGTCTTTATCGTGAGAATTTGTGTTCTAGTTAGTTTAAATTTTTTTTTGGTTTGCTATCGTTGAGTATTATTAGCTTAATTTAGATTGATTCTAGTCATTTTGATTCTGGTTAGTCGTAGAAACATGCCCTTGTGTCCTAAAATATAAAGATATTTTGCGGACTGGTAAAAATGGGAAAATCAATCGCGGACTTGTGAAAATAGGAAAAATATTTTGGCGACCACTAAGCCAAAAATACAAGCCGTTATTTACGTGTTTTTTTTTTTGTGTTTTGTATTTTTGTAGTAGTTTTAAAATCTAATATTCTGAGATGAACATTATAAATATTCAAAATTATCGGAAATCGAGCGGACATCCGAACTTTTTCGCGGAGCGGTTAGGAATTTTTGCGGACGGGACCTAGGGTTGAGAAACACATGCCCTTAATCCAATCAATCAACCGTGTCTGGTTAAAAATGGCGAGGGTAATTGCTCATTGAATCTTCCCAGAAAGCCCCATATTGCAGGGAACTTGAAAATGTCCGGAGAAGTCAGGGAAGAATCGCTTATTTTGAAAAAGTCAGGGAAATTCAACGTAGTCTTGTTGTTGCGATCCAAAATTAATGCTTCTACAGTACATGGTTAGCTTAGGACTTATTTTCCGAGTAGAAATTTGCAAAATTCTCCACGTTTTCCGAGGACAAAATTGGAAAATTTGCCTGGATTACCGAGTACAAATTTTCAAAATTTTCCACGTTACGCGTTCAAAATATTTTCGCGCGATTTTTTTTTTTTAATTTGTTGCGTTCATTTTCAAAATGGTCATTAGTAAATTTTGCAAAAAATATTTTCGTGTGTCGATTTTGCAAAGTACTGTATGTCAATTTTTCGCATAGTCATTGGTCAGGGAAATTTTTTTAAAAACCTGGAAAAGTCAGGGAAGTTGTAAATGAAATTTCTGGAGGAACCCTGTATTGTGACAGAAAGTAGTGTTCTGGCAAATGAGGGAAAACTTGTTCTGATAATCTGTTAGCCCGGAGCTTTCCATCTGGTTTTTCTGTGAAAAACGTGCCTTCTTTCTCTTTTGAGGGTAACCTATTTTAATTTTTCACCATTTCAACACAATGATGTAGTATGACTATGCACATATAGTCCCGGTGCGCTTGGCTTCGTTGTTTTTCACCCTGGGTACTAGGTAGCGCGTTGAGTCGGTGTACTGTATATTCCTGAGCTAACTTCTTCCGCCTTTACCTGTGGTTAGCGGTGTGAAATTGTGAATCTGTAAATTCACGTCCAACTTGCGACAGTGTAGGTGTTTTTCGCTTTCGAAATAAGCCGCCAGGTGTAGTATCGATCGGTGGCGTATGCGGAATTGCTAAAGGGTGAAGCAAATTTTTGTGATAAAACAACGCGGGGAGCACGGGGTCGCCTTTCTCGTTCTGTCTCTAGTCAAAACATGAGAGACAAAAGGAATTTGGAGGTAAGATGCACTTTAGGCTTTCCATGAAGGTCGAAGGTTAGGTTATGGCACGATTTTATGGTAAAATTGCTCAAAATTGCACAACTTTCGTACACAGTCTTTAACTAATGATGCTCCGGAAATGATACATGATAAATACCGGTCATAAAATTGTCACGCGAGTGAAAGATGTCATCCTTTGTGTTTCCGTAAAATTACTTGTATATGACAGATAAACGTGTGCACTCTTAGAATTTGGCAATAATTCAAAATTGATAATGCTGGAATTTGATAGTTTATTTTTCGCTTTAAATTTTGTTTTCTGTCGCTGTGTTGTACTGAAATTTAAGATGATGCTTATTTCAAATATCCACTAAAAAGAGGACTCTGGATCTTTCTGAGATTTATTCGACAAGAAGGAACGATGCATGCACTTTTGTTCACGGGATAGAAAAAAAACCGATGATTAAATTAGGATAATTTAATTATCCTTTTTTAGTGCAATTTTGATGTTTAAACTTCCGTGCAAAGACCAACGGTTAAGCAAAGTCAAAATGAAAATATGGCTCATTTATCTTTAGTAACTGCATAGATTTAGTTGGTTATAGTAAAAACAAGATGAATGAAATTAACTCTTTTAAGCTTCAGGGGCATCATTGCCAAGTGTTAAACGTGTCGTATGTTAAATAGTTAGGCAACTTATGTTTTAAATGCTCCATGAACGGAAATTGAAGTGTCTTGTTCAGTTTTGGTCAAATTGTACGGATTTGTTGTGACTACAAATCGCCACAAAATCGATTCTTTCTCTTAGGATCGATGCTGCACCCTTTCAGTATTTTGGATTTTTGTATAAATCCATAAAATAAAGATTCAGATCTGTCTGTGCACCTTTAATGTCAAACTCATACAATGTAAATGTTATCATGCAGTTCTGAAATAATGCCCTAGCAAACCCATTTTTAGAGATTGATTTAATTTCGATAAACTGTAGATTGTAATTGGTTACGAGTAATGGTAACTATGAACCCAATTACGTGTAATCAAGTGCACCAAAGATATTGTTCAAGACTTTCGTGTATTATGATCCAAATTGGTCAAGGTAGCTGTTGTATTTCTTCATTCAGATTTAGTTTAGTGCATTTCCCATGGCTAGATGGTTTGGTATAAGCACATCAGGGTATGGGGCGACCCCATATAGAACGACCCATTAAATTGTAGGATGTTAGTTTCTAACACTGTCTTTGTTTTGCAGCGAGAGGAAGAAGCGGACGATGAGGAAATGGAAGCACCCCCAGCCAAATGCCAGGAGCCAACGAAGAAGCGGGGCCGCAAGCCGAAGTCCAAGTCCGCGCGGGCCGAAGCGGTGCGAAAACCTAAGTCAAGCAAGTTATCCTGTAAGAGGGACCATCACGGTCAACCGACTATTCAATAACTAGCCAGCCTCCCCTCTTTTCTCTAGCAAAATTCTGGTACCGCCCTCCCCGTAGTGGGACCAGTCATCTTTAGGCTTCCAAAATTTGCCATGCCCCCGCACTCCTTATCCCCTGGGTCACTTTTACTGCTTCTTACCTGTCTGTCTCTGTGGATTTTAGCACTATTGGGCGACCATGCTGATCACATTTTTTGCTTTATTACAGCCATGAAATCCGGGCGACTAACGCTTGCTCGGCTGAAGCGCACCGGTGAGGCGTTTCTGCAGAAGGGGTCGTGCTGTGAGATGACGCCCAAACTCAGCAAGTGCCGCGAGTGCCGGATGACGCAGAATCAGCGCAGCAAGAAAATGCCCAACATCTTTTGCCGTTTCTATGAATTCCGAAGGTGAGTGAAACTGGAAGCATTATCATGCAAAACGTGGCATGATGCTTGCTTTGAAGGAAGGCAAAGCGATTTGCGGTTATTGCCTTCAGTGGATTGCGATTAAATTTGCTCAAAATCGAGAAAATGACATGCTTTTAAGGCTTGGAATCAACTCGTTACTGGATTTAAATTTCATTTGAGAATATATTGCAATCACTGGTTAAGAAAACTTAGTCCACTAAATGATACGCTATTGTTTACCACCATTAAGGTCGTATGGTGGTCTTTTATAGTTTGTCTGTGCCATTTTCGAAATTCAAGGTTCATAGACTAATCCATCTTTCTTTCCATCATTTCAGACTAAAATTCAGCAGAAGCGGCTCCATGTGTATTGCTGGTTTCTCAGAGCCCCTGGACGCTACTGCAGACGATTTGAGGCTATGGCTACCACCAGAGGATGAACCACCCATTGACTTGGAGGTGGACACATCTGAGTTCATAGTCACACATGTGGGTGACCAGTTCTGTGACCTGGTGGAGCAGGAGAGGGAGGCACAAGCCATGCACCTGTCTGAAAGTAAGTGATTCTGACTTTGTTGATTGTGGTTTTTATTTTACAGACCTTTTATTATCATGACTATTATTGGTATGCACGTATTAGAAGGCATGTTGTGTTGCCATTTTTTTAAAAATTAAGATTGAGACTGAGATGAAATAGTAAGAAATGAGGGGAAATTTGAATCCACCTGATTTGGAAAGTAAGCTAGAATAGCTTGTATAGTGAACTTTTTTTTCTTCGGTTAAGCATTAATACAGATGTACATGTAATTCCAAAAAATGGTAAGATAATGTAATTCAGATAAATAGTAATTTAGTTAATCGTCATTTCTAATCATCCCTGTCAGTAGGCAGTTTCTGAAGAATTCTACTCCTAGCTCATTTTGGATTTCATTAAGAAAACTCATACAAATTTGCATTGCTTCCTTTACAGATAAGACAGTGGCATGGAAGCGCGTGGTACAGGGCGTACGTGAGATGTGTGACGTGTGTGAGACAACCCTGTTTAACATTCACTGGGCTTGCAGCAAGTGCGGCTTCGTTGTTTGCATAGACTGTTACAAAGCCCGTAGGAATGGCACTGTAAAAGGTAGGAATCTACAATGACACCTGATTTTGTAACACTTCTTGTTCTGATGCTTTTGTTTTGCTTCTGCAGAGGAGGAGAATCCTGGCAAGGACAGGGACGAGTACAGCTGGCTGATGTGCAACAACAAGCAGGTCCATGAGCAAGACAAGCTAATGCTGACACAGATCATTGCTGGAAATGGTGCGTAAAAAAAATTCTGGATAGCTTTCGAATGAAAATGGAAAATGATTGAAATTTTCACTGAAGTTTGTTTCCAGAACTAGAAATGGTTTATTCATTATTGTGAAATTTTTCAAAAATATAGATTGATCGGAACATTACAAATAACCTACTTCACTTTTGGAGATTGCACTATTAACCAATCAAAAAGTGTACATTTAAAATATTTAAAAAAAAATTAATCTTAAGTAATACAATTAGTTCACCCTGTAAGGTTGATGTGAAGGGTGATTGGTCTTTACCAATTGTTAGTGAAAATGTAGTTAAGTTGTAATATTTTAGGGAGCATTCTGGAGCTTGGGATGAGCTTAAAAATTCCAGTTTATTCTTGCAAAACGTTTTAAAGAGTACAAATCATAATTTTATTTATTTTCAATGCAGCACTGTGGGACATGGGAAAATGCGTGCATGAAATTCGCCGCAAATGGGGCATTGCCAGCTACTGCTCATGCTCCCGCACTGTTGGCAGCTCCGAGGGCAAACCGACAAACGTTAATGGATTCTGCAAGGTAGATATCCTGTCCCGTCCATTGTGCCTTGTGAATCTCTCAGCGCACTAATTATTCTCTTATGATTTACAGCAGCTGATGAGCGGAGCTAGCAAGAGCTTTGGCCCGGAGAAGCCCAGTGAACCATCTAATGGTGGCACTGACTCCATTAAGGGTGGCAAGAAACCAACCAAGGCGAACAACACGGTTAATGGCACTCTGGACTACATCAAGCAGGACAGTGATGGTGGCTACAACCCAGATGGTGCGTCGCCTCTAAGCTGGTTGGCTGATGTAGCGCTGAATTCATCAGCCAAGGATAATGACAAGGCAGCAGAGGCTGGACGCAGTGATGGCTCGGAGACTGAAGATGGCAAGGGCGCCGAGAGCTATTCTACGTTGCGCGAGCTGCTTATCCGACCGACATCTAAGAATGGCAGCAGCACTGCCAAAAACAATGGTACGGTGGGTGGTCCGCGAAAGAAGAGCCGGCTTGACGAAGTGATCTCACACGTGATCGAACAGAGCGTGAACCATGCTGACAAAACTGAACGAATAGCAAAAGGCGAGGTTAAGTTGCTTCACTACATGAAGCGATACCCTCAGCCCAAGAACGGGCGAGAGCCACTGCCTGTGCGCATCTTCACACAGGAGGAAAGCAAGCTGCTGTTCCCTGGCGTTCCGCACAACTGGCTGTGCAGTGGCCGGCTGCTGCGCTTGCTTGACCCTTACCATAAAGGCAACCTTAAACTATTCCAGGAGATGTGGAAACGGGGCCAGGTAAGTCCAGTAAACATGTTTGATTTTTGTATTTAACGATGTTACATTTAATTTCCGTGGAACGCCCAACCTACCGAATTAACCAATACTAAGGAGTTCTTGTATTCATTTTCTCCCTGAATAGCCGGTGCTTGTGTCAGAGGTTAACAAGAAACTGGACATGGACCTGTGGCATCCGGAGGCCTTCGCCCGCGACTTCGGTGAAGTAAAGAATGACCTAGTCAACTGCTGCTCTGGCACTATTGTGCCCAACCAGCCTATGCGCAAGTTCTGGGAGGGATTCGAAACCTTTGCCAGTAAGTCAATCAACAACTTTGCCAGTGAATTGCATCAGTTCCATGGGTCCCTCAGTACATTTTTAACTGGTGCATCTCAGATATTGCTTATCAATTATTAAAAGTTGGTGTGTATCCCCAATCTTAACTTTGACCATTTACACATAACTAGATGAAAATAACATTATATTCTTGACTTATTACAATAAATATGCTAACTTATGAATTAGCTAGTTGTACCAGACACTGAAAAAGTTTATTTATAGAATGTTTGCTTGGCGGCTTCTGTGCCATAGAAACCATTTAATTTGTGAGATTTTTCTTGCATTGTTGCAAATCGCTGATGATTCAACACTAATCAACCATCAATTCTTCTGCAGAACGGATGAAGGATGAGAATGGCGAGTACATGCTGCTTAAGCTGAAGGACTGGCCACCTGGTGACGACTTCAGTGAGATGCTGCCGTCCCGCTTTGACGACCTCATGAACGCGCTACCCCTGCCAGAGTACACACACCGTAATGGGCTGCTCAATATGGCTGGCCGGCTGCCGGAATGCTTTGTACGGCCTGATCTCGGTCCCAAGATGTACAACGCATACGGGTCTGCGATACATCCTGATAAGGGTACCACCAACCTTCACCTGGATATCAGCGATGCTGTCAATGTCATGGTCTACGTTGGCATCCCCAAGGATGGGGATGATGAACAGCACATCAAAGGTAGAGCACTGAGACACACTTGCTTCAGGGCTATCATTTTTCCAGAGCAGTATTTTCTAGCCTCAACCCTGCTCAGGTGTTATTTTTGCTAAAAACGTTGTGCTAAAACCTGGTGTTAGCTCTGTTAAAGCCCAAACATTTCCTTTGAAATTACCAATGTTTAACCTGTTTAAAATAGGTATATTAAGTGAGAAATTATAAGCATAATGAAATATACTAGTCTGAAAAGCGAATTTACAAGTAACAACTTGGTCACTCGAATAGCTTTTAAAAATTACTAACAATTTTATTTATTTTGTATCAACGACGGGTTTCAGCACTGTACATGTTAGTAAGAATGATTAATTTTGTTTTCTTCTCGCAGAAGCCTTGCGGGCAATCGAAGAGGGTGGCTGCGACACACTGACCCAGCGTCGGGTGCGGGAAAAGGGACAGCGCCCTGGCGCCCTCTGGCACATATACAATGCCCGAGATGCGGACAAGATTCGTGATCTGCTCAACAAGGTGGCCGTGGAGCGAGGCGAGAAGCTGGAGCCGCACCATGACCCCATCCATGACCAGAGCTGGTATCTGGATGGCATCCTGCGTGAGCGACTCTACAAGGAGTATGGCGTGGAGGGCTATGCCATCGCCCAGTGCCTCGGTGATGCAGTCTTCATCCCGGCTGGGGCTCCTCATCAGGTGAGTGATGCGCTTTATGGCGCCTATTCCACTCAATCTTACCTTCTACTCTTTTGGACTTATTGAACCTACTTTTGCCCGTAGGTCCGTAACTTGCACAGCTGCATTAAGGTCGCAGAGGACTTTGTCTCGCCTGAGAACATCAGCCACTGTTTTACACTAACGCAGGAGTTCCGCGATCTGTCGGACACCCACACAAACCATGAAGATAAGCTGCAGGTAGGGAGAAAAAATTGGGTGGTTTTAAAATGCCATGGTTGGTTTACCTTTGTTAACTACAGACAAATGTTATATCTTGATAAAGTTGATTTCTTATTAAGACTTTATGGACTTCATGATTTGAAAAGAGAACTGGAATCATTGCTTGAGATAATTGAAAACTGAATTATCGCTTGTGATAGTTAATAGTAGTACAAACTACATGCTATAACAAAATTATTTAATGTGTATAAAAAATATCTTCTAGAAATTTGAGAAAAACTTTTATACTGTAAATCCGATTATTTGGTTAAGATTCAGTTATCCCATTATGGCACAATTGGAATGTTATTTTATTTTTGGTATTTATCTAACAAAAGGACTTAACCATCCAATCGTCTTTTTCAGGTCAAGAACATCATCTACCATGCAGTGCGCGATGCCTTGGCCCTGCTGATGCCCAATGACCCCACTTCATACAGCAAGGGCCGCTCAAGCCGCAGTAGTGAGACTAAACAAGCCAATAGCTGAGTGATCGCATGGCGCTCATTGGGTTAACCATAGGTAACATAGACTCTTGACGCCAACAAGTGTGTGGCTGTTTGGGGTGCAGCATGTCTGCCCCACTGGCAGCTCTGGCCTGCGCCACGTCATCATCCACTGCCTAGCCGCGGTTGCGTACTGCGGTACCATCCTTACCCGCCCGGTCACAGGAACCAGTTTTTCCTCAGGCCGCAGTTGCGACGCTTTTGTACATTTTTCGTTGCCGCAAACCCGTTATTGTTTGCGGGTTGCGGACTGATGAGAGGATATTTTAATTTTCAATATAGTTTCTAGTTGACGTGAATGTGTGTGTGTGCAATATCGTTTTTTTTTTGCCATGACTCGGAGCAAAGGACTTCGTTGGCACCCGCTCCCAGCATGGAGAACGACTGGGAATTTGTCGTTGCTTTTTTTTGCGTCTCAACAGGTGTCCATCCCGACTGTAAAAATTGTTCCTCTTATTAACGTTTTTTAAGTAAACTGTAAATAATAATTTGGGTATCTTGTTTATTATAATTATTAAAATTTTTTCCATCAGTCTCGAGTCTTGCTTATTCTGTTAGTGTGGTTTGGAAAGCTCAATATTTAAAGATGATCTCAGCTAAGAGTTTCTTAACCGTAAAGATTAAAGCCTATTTATCCGTTGTCCAGAACTAATTGTAACAGAAAAAGTTTTGGCCTGAAGAAGTTGGAACTTTCCCTAGTTACTCAAATTTTCTTTGTTTGGTAGAGATCAACTAGTGTTTTTCAGACAAGAAGGAATACACTACAAAAATTCAAGTTTAAATTAACAACAATGTCTTGTAGCAGAAGTTAAATGCATTTGGGACAAGTCATAAATCATCGAAAGTGCTTGTCAACTTTCTGGTGGGTTTCATTACCGAAACATTTCAATAGATAACTTGGATGTGACGTCACGAACTCATGGGCGTGGCTAATGTGGCTCGGTTTACATTATAGGGTACTTTTCATTCACAGTATAGTTTTTCATTTTGATTATCTTGCACGTGGCTGTACACCACCCTATCCTATGTGCACACACTACAACCAGACTATTAGTGATGATGGGTATCTAACTATTACCGAATTAAATAGCATTCTGCCTGGTCATTAAAACTGCAAATAGGTTTTAAAATTTGAGTTTTCGCCCATTTGAAATAAGATATGACGTGTTCTAAGCTTTGGTTGTGACTGGTGACGCACTGACGGTTGCTGGTCTCGGGGGTGTCAACATCGAAACTTGAGATTTCGAACTGCATTTCCATAGAAAAAATATGTGAGATGATTTGCTCAGTATTTTACTTGATCGTCATAACAGTGAGAATCTTAGCGCTAATGTGTACATGTATCTACTGTATATAACAGCTATCATGCTAAAAACCAAGGAAATTCCTGTTAATTTATTATCACCTCCCCGTGAACAGATTTTTATCCGAAAGTAGATATTTTGATGCTGCTGTTACAAAAAATCAAAAATTCAGTGCATTTTTTCGTTTATTTCTAAATAAATAAATAAAGCAATAATGCAAAATGAAATATGGAACAAATGTGGCCTACCACGTGCAACTTATCTTTAGCAAAGGCACAGTATACGAAATATAAGTAGGTGCACTTATGGCGAATTCGACTCATTACACCAGGTGCATGTTCTGGTGGGTGTAAACCGATCACGTGCTATGTATTGCGC
>JAQGAO010003277.1:0-17387 GCA_034697705.1 Ommatoiulus sabulosus | reverse complement strand
CAAACCAAACGGACCGAACAGGGACACGCACCAAGAAGAGAGAGCGCCGCGTGGACGGAGACAAGCCCTTTTATAGTGCAGGCTCCGCCCCCACGGCCCTCGGTCAACGTCACACCCCCCCACAAGACCGCGGAGCTCCGCGACAAGAGCACACAACAACAACAGCCAACCAGGCAAAAAAAAAAAAAGGGAAAACAAAGAGAACAACCGATCTACAAATGCCACAAGGCAGACACTCTCTCCACGAGGGCTCAAGCCAGGCGATCACGCAGAGTACGAATCTTGCGGTCCTGATCCGACGATGAGAGTCCACAAAACGACGGGCAAGCAGGTCCACGTACTCGAACAGTCTGGCCAGAGCGCGATTGCGCTGGGCACGGCGAGCCTGAGCCTTGGTCAGAGGAGCTCCCATGGAGGGCGAACCCACGTCGGCAGCCGGTGACTCCTGGCCAGAATCCACGCTAGAGGCCGAACCCCAGCTCTGAACAGAGGGAGGGGGGGACGGCCAACCCGGATCCGGAAGTAGCAAGCCCATGGAGGTAGCCGTGAGCAAGGTGCCCCAAGAGGGCAAACAGTCAGGATCTGCCAACAGACCAAACTGGGTGTAATGGTCGAGACGGAACAGTTCTTCGGCCGAGAGGGCCAGACCAGGAACTTCTGGAGGGGGAACAGCCGCTGGAACGAAAGCCACAAGTTCCCCCCGGATAGCGGGTCCATGGCTGCATCAGGCTCCATCAGGGCGGCGTCCACTGCAACTGGCACAGCGAAAAACGGCGGGGGGCCAATTGGCGGAGAGCCCGCGGAATCGCCTGGCACAGGATCGAGCAACTGTCCCCCAGGGGCGACAGCACCAGCCAGCACGTCCAGTTCGGCCTGGACCGAAGGGGGGTGAAGCAAGGTCAGGCGACGAATCGCCTCCCATACGTCAGTATCCGAGGCCGGACCAGTAGGCCTAACATCGCCAGACAACGACGAAGCCATAAGAACAAATGACACAAGGCTACTGCGTAATAATAAAAGAAAGCAGATCAGCATAAGCAAAAATGAACGGACACAATAGCGAAACCAGCCCGCAAAAAAAATAAACATAACACACAACTTACGCAAAACAGCAAAAGACAAATCCAAACACACAGCCACGCTCGAAAGCAGATGTCAAACCAAACGCAATAAGGGGAACGGAAAGCGTCGCGCACAGACTGCTGGGACATGCAATGGCGCATCTGCCAACGAGAAACGCGTGGCGGCGAATTCAAAACCCGCGACGCACATGCCAGCCGAAAAATCGTATTTTGACGACGGGGAGCGCGCAACAAAGCAACCCGCGCATAAAAGGGTTTAATATTAGAGACATGAACCCGGGAAACTTTAGCAGTGCCACGCCTGGTGTCCCGAAACTCAAAATTGTCATCGGGCAGGCAGGACACAATCGTATATGGCCCATGGAAGGGGAGCTGGAATTTACCCTTCCCAGGGGGTGCAGGCCCCAAATCTCTCACAAGTATCTGTTGGCCCACTTCAAAGTCCGCCTGACGGTGGGACCTATCAAAATGACGTTTCTGCTCCACTTGAGCATCGGCCAATTTCGCTGCGGCCCTAGACCGAAGCTCAGGGACAGCCAAAGGCGGCGGTAACAGCGGAACAGGCCCAACCAGGTTATCCAATGGAACACGGGCGGAAAAGCCATGCATCAGCACGAACGGAGCCACACCGAGAGAGGCCTGTGGCGCAAAATTGTAGGCAGCCACGATCTCATCCACGAAACCGACCCAATCAACCGGGGTCTTATCGCGAGGGAGACGCAGGCGGAGGGACGTCATGAGCGTCTGTATTGTGCGCTACACCAACCCATCCGCCTGCTGATGATAAGGCGTAGAGCAACGATGCTCAATGCCCTTATCCGCAACAAAACGCTGTAACGCCTGGCTGGTCTGTGGAGACCCGCTATCGGAGATCAAGGACCTAGGAACCCCAAATCGACATATAAGACGATTAAAAAACTTAATCAGGGCCTCCGCATTTTGGTTGCGGCACGGGACCGCCACACAGAACCGGGTGGCGTAATCAATCGCCACAATAAGGGAGCTCATCCCCCCCACCGCTTTGGGCAAGGGGCCCACAAAGTCAAAGCCCCACATTTCTGCCGGGGCCGAAGGGACAATGGGGTGCAGGAGGCCTGCTGGAGAGCGTTTCTCAGGCTTTGCCAATTGGCAAGGCTCACAGGACTTTACATACTGCACCACATCCCTTCGCCACCCCGGCCAGTAATAAGCACGGGACACAGCCGCGATCGACTTAGTAATGCCAAAATGCCCCGCCAGGGGGTCATCGTGACATGAACGCAAGATCTCTGATCGCAAATAAGTAGGGACGACCAACAACAAACGTGGAATCTCGTCAGGTACAAAAAAGTACAAAACATCGGCGAGAACCACGTAACCAGCAGGCGTAGCCGGTGGGATCGGATGCCGGTCACGCAAAAGAACAAGATCTGCGTCCTTCTTCTGTTCCGCGGAAATATCCAAACCTTTGGACAAAAGGAACAAGAAGGAGTCGTCCTCGGTTTCGGAAGGCTCGGCTGGGAGGGGAAAACGGCTGAGGCAGTCGGCGTTTTTATGCAGGCCTCCTTTTTTATATCGTACCACGTACGAAAACTCCTCGAGCCGTGCCACCCACCGAGCCAACCGAGACGACGGGTTCCGAACATTACGGAGGAAACACAGTGCGTGATGATCCGTCACTATCGTGAAATGTTGACCAAACAGATAGTGGCAGAATTTCTCGGCTGCCCAAACCACCGCCAGCGCCTCTAGCTCTGTCACCGAATAGCGCGTTTCAGCGCCCGAAAGGGTTCGGCTGGCATATGCGATAACCCGCTGCGCTGGCCCCTCTCCCTGGTGCAGAATGGCCCCTAGGCCCGCCAACGAGGCGTCCGTGTACAAAGACAGGGGTAAAGTCGGGTCAAACATCGTCAACACGGGTGCCGAACTTAACGCTACCTTCAGAGCATCAAATGCGCTCTGACAGGCCACCGACCAAGCAAATGTGCACTTTTCACTAGTTAAAGCTATCAGCGGGGCCGCCACCGTCGAGAACCCCGCGATAAAGCGGCGGTAGTATCCGGCCAACCCGAGGAAACTACGGACCATAGTCCGAGACGTAGGTGTAGGGAAGGCTGCAACCGCCGCGACCTTATCCGGATCGACGGCAACGCCCCCCCCGCTAACCAGATGACCTAAATATTTCACTTGGCGATATCCAAAAAAACACTTGCTCGGCCGTAGCCGCAAATTATGAGACTAAGACGCGGAAGACCTGCTCCAAATTCAGGAGGAACGTATTAAACGACCGAGCAAAAATAATTATGTCGTCGAGATACACAAGGCACGTCTCCCAACGTAATCCCAAGAGGACCTGGTCCAACCCGCGCTGCATCGTAGCGGGGGCATTGCAGAGGCCAAAAGGCATGCGCAAGAACTCAAAATGCCCCTCGCAGCACGAGAAGGCCGTTTTTTCCTGGTCCTCCGCCGACATAGGAAGTTGCCAGTAACCTGACATGAGATCTAAGGTGGCGAACCATTCCGCACCGTGTAAGGAGTCCAGGGCATCGTCAATGCGCGGAATAGGATAGGAATCCACTTTTGTTTGCACATTCAATCGGCGGTAATCTATACAAAAGCGATATGCACCATCCTTCTTCCGGACAATGACGACCGGGCTGGAATACGGACTTTGGCTCGGAGTTATAATTCCGCCCTGAAGCATGTCCGCCACCTCCTTCCTAATAATGTCGCGAACCGCAGGCGAAGTACGCCTAGGCGGCTGGTAGATGGGAGACGCCCCCTGGGTATCTATGGAGTGGGCTGGGAGAGAACTCAAGCGAAATTCATCCACTGACAGGGCAACAACGGATCTAAACCGGATCAACAATTCTAACAGCCGAGATCTCCGTGACGGGTCCAAGGATGGATCTAAATTGAGTGCTGCGATGAATCTATCGCACTCCTCTTCAGACAATTCTGGGGAGCGTGCTGCATCATAAGACTTGATCGGCAGGATTGTTTCGCCATCCTGCAACGGGGCCGCCAGAGCCAAAACCTGGCCGCCCGACAACGAGATCTCTGCCGCTGATATATTCGCCACCTCCAAAGGGCGGCACCTGGGACCCCCGGACAGCACGACCCCATAGGCCGGCCTAACGTCCATATTCGCATTAGAAAGTGGTCTCACCAGCAAACGCTCCCCCACCGGTGCTCCCCGAGGCAGCACACACGGGATCTGCGAAATAGAGCATGGGGGCAAAGTCACCGGCCCTGCTAGCGTGACTGGAAAAGTGGCCACACGGTATACGCGATTCGGCTCTGGCAACGGAACATCCTCCCCACGCAATATTTCAGAGACCGACGGGGCAACGAATGAGGGCGGTGCGGGGGCATGAAATGCTTCCCGCAATGTAAACGTCGTAGACGGATCGTCTTTAAAAAAAAGTTACCGTCACTAGCTGTCAGGTTGAATCCCCAAGCTCTGGCAAATTCCCATCCTAACAGAAAAAGATCCTCCGGTGTATTCTCCGGATGTGGCAAAATCCGAAAAGGGTGAACAATAAAACGGTTGAGCACCCATACTTTTAAGTCCACATACCTGGAGCAGGGAACCCGTGTGCCCGAAATGCCAATAACCGATTGCAACGGACTACCATTTGCGACTTCGGACTGAAGGCCCAATTTATCTACTAATTTTTGAGAAACGACTGAAACACAAGCTGCCGTATCGTATTGAGCATAGCAGGGTTTATTATTAACAAATAGCTTAATAATCGGAGGGTCATTATCGTCCCTAATTAACATATTCACCGTTGGGGGACGGGGATCTTTCACCTGGGGTCGGGCGGGAAAAGGGCAATCCTTCTGAATATGCCCCAACTCGCTATGTTAACCGGCTTGCCAGTCCGGTTAACATAGCCTGGCTCTAATTCTAATAATTTACGCTTGAACTCCAACAAGGGCAAGGTCGCCCTAGTGCCCATTCTGTCTTTATAATAGGGGATCAAACCCTTGCCAATTTGATTACGTATAAAGTTCGGGCGAGCCTCTTTATCCAATTTAAAACAAAGGACCTCTACCGCCATGCAATAAACACGGATAGATTCGTCCGGTCCTTGTTTACGTTGTGCCAGCTGTGTTGTCAAGTCAATTTCGAGCGAGGGATTAAAAAAATATTCCCAAAATGCCTGTCGGTAAGCCGCCCAATTCGCATGGCACAATTGAAGTTCATGTGTATATACCCAATCCTTTGCTATTCCCAATACCCTTGACCTTAAGTGGAGCGCCCAATCCTGTTCAGGTATTTTCTCCGCTCTAGCCATTGTCTCAAAGGAATTCAGGAAAATTTCGACATCCCCCAAGCCATCATACGTGGGCAGGCAATCGGGACGGAATTGCGTAATCGTTACGGGGATGGGCTCCGGGGGCGCTACAAGTGGGGCCGCCTGAGCCGTCTCCACCAATGGAGCTGCCAAATTTTCTTGCTTCTGGACCAACTCTTTTAAAGAAGCTAATGCCGCCTCCCGTTCCGCCCGATTGCCCCCCCTTGAACCAATCCAACTGTCTAACAAGGAAAATGCCTGTGATACCTTGGCATACTCAGGTGAATAACACGCCCCGAACGGGTCTCCCTGTGGGGCCAACGGGTGCGGCGGCAACTGTGTAAACGGGGAGGCCGATGCACCCACCGTTTGAAACATATCAGATCGCGCCGAAGCCGCCGCTCCCACTGGGGCCGTTTGGGGCAAACCGAATGACGGGAATGGTGCAGCCTGCGTAGGCGGAGGAAGTTTCCCCTTCGCCGCATCCGCATTTTTCTCTACATTCGCCTTAGATCTAGTCTCCATTTCGTCCTGACCTAATTGCTTATAACCAAAACTACTGGGGTGTGGGAAACGGTAGCATTTCCACCATGTGAGGGACCGACCCCGTTCGAAATAACTACGAAAGGGGGCCCCCGAACAACCCGAAGGACAACTACGGAGACACGATAGCAAGGAGCAACTTTTATTAGTTAAATCAGGGTTTAGGCCAGAACAAGGCCAACAATAACCCAAAAAGGGCGCCAAAACACAGGGCTGCGCCAACGAGCGCTAACAACAAAACACTCACCCAACGCCGCCGAGCCGGGCGTAGCCAGGGAGGAACGACCCTTAGGGACGCCAGACTCGGGGGCTGCAAAACTCCTCACACATCCAAATCAAGAACAGATCTCCAGCGTAAGAGAGCACGACGGTGACCGAGGACTAAGCGTAGATCCCCAACGGACCCAAACCAAACGGACCGAACAGGGACACGCACCAAGAAGAGAGAGCGCCGCGTGGACGGAGACAAGCCCTTTTATAGTACAGGCTCCGCCCCCACGGCCCTCGGTCAACGTCACAGTACCTGTTTCTGTTATTCAAGCAAGAGTAAATCAGAAAATGATAAATCTAAATTGATTGCCAAATTTTCTAATTATGTTACGGCTATTTTAAGATAGTAATAAAATAATTACATGTACAGGTATTTGCATTTTGAAGTTTGTAGTAGATAACCGAAAATTTTCATCGGTAACTTCCCATAAATTTGTGACAATTGAAATTCAAAAATGTTACAAATTATTCGAATGAATGAAAATAAAGTTTTGATAAATGCGAAGTGGCCATCAATAATCTATACATATAAGGAAGAGATGTATGTGGGTATGTTTGTGGATTAGTGGGCGAAAAGTTTGTCCATGAAGCGCCATTGCTGAAGTGGTATGGGAACGTGTTCAGCATGGGGGCGCTGCTTTAATGATTCGTTCATTAGGCCTATTTCGTCGCTATCGGTAAGTACAGCCCGGGAAAAGCCAGGCCCTCCAGCTAGCTGGTTATAAAATCACTTTAACCCATCCATTTTAAAAAATTTCATTTTAAAATTGAGATGTCTTAATGCGTAATAATAAAGTTACAACTGTCATTTAGCCAAAGCTATGATAAGTTATAATGTGCCGTTTTTACTGAATATAAATGAAATTTAAGATTTTTGAGTTGAGCCACTTCTAAAGCGAGGTTTCGATCATTTGCATCATTTTGTTCACTAAAATTAGCGAGAATTTTAACCTAATTTTTTTAAGTTTTATTTTAAAATGATGCGTTACTAAAAGTTTCTAAGTCATGACGTCTTTCCAGTAAACGTACGAAGTTTTAATAGCCTACATGTATATCATTCAAAGGCGAGCACGATCAATCAAGATGAGATTTTGTAGAAAATAGAATAAAATAATATCATTTTCACCATAATAGGTCTTTGGTAAACCTGTTAAAATATGTTTCAAACAATAATAATTAAGTCATTTAATAATAAATTTATGTGCATTAACGTAAGATTCTACAAAATGATTATTTACAAATTGGCTTAAAGTTCATCTTTAGTTAATCCAAAGTAAGCATTTTTCCAAAGATTATAATTCAAGCTTAGATAACCATCCACCATTGTTGGATTTAATTTAAATCCAAATATTTGTAACTGTTCGAGGTAATCGGTTCCCACTTAAACCCTGGCTGCTCTATGACACTCCCTTCCAAAGATGGTACGCTGCAAATAATAATTGAACAATTTTCAAGAAGTGTTTCTCAATTATATTTTGTGAATCTAGAATCTGTTCATTTCTAACTTTTACTTCGTTTTTGCAAAATTAGTCCATAGGGTTAGCATGATTTCAGACATCTGCTTATCCTCATCGGACAGTTCTGTAGATTTGAAGTAAGTACACCGGAAGAGATACTGCAGGTCATCAGCATGAACTACCATATCTACAGAAATGACAAACGCATCATTATAATGTCATGATGAAACGATGAGACAATTCCCTCTTACCAAATCTCTAAACAACATGTGATAGAAGAGCTCAAAATTTTCAATCATTTTTTTTTGCCAATAGATAACCAAGTTGAATAACTTGGAAATGTGAGTCATACAATTTTAAATTCCCCACGCGTTAATTTTAAATTTATTAAAAATCTCATTTTTACTCGATGTAGCTTGCATCGACTCCTAGATGGCGCTTTTTGAAAATCTAGTACATTTTTTAAAATTAAAAATTAACATTTGGAAAATTTATGAATGTATTGTCAATTTTTAAGAAAATATATTTAATTTAATTTGATGCCTAAATACTTTGAATTTATCGAAGATAGTTTTAGAAAAAAAATCAAATATTTTAAATGAATTTTAATTAAACGATAAGCTGGTCCATAAGCGTGATATTCAGAAAAAACAATTGCATATTCTGAAGGTCAGAGTGCATGTTCTCCATACAAATACAGCAACATAAGACGCATGGCGTCGAAACGTTGCACACATAATTAACTGGTGTTTCGTGTGTTGGTTTAAAAATTCGTTATTGTTTCCGACCACTTGAAGATGTTTCCTTTTGCCAATTAGGGTCACGACTGCGAAATTATGCCAGATTTGAAAATTTCCATTTAGCTTAATTATCTTGACCTTCTTGGTGCCCTATGATGCACCTGTAGGAAGGTTACTTATTAACGATTGGGGTGTGTCTTCCCTCAACGCCACTGAGGTTCAACTGATGTTAACCGCAGCTTACGAGATAGTAACTGCCACGTAAAGCTGTACAGCCAACCAATTCACTTTGAATAATTCGGTGTGGATGAGCGAACAAAAATTAGGCCCTTATCCGTCCTTGTGGACGAGCTCTACGCGGTGGGTTGCGCCTTAACATCTTACTCGGGACATTTTGTAGATTGACATTCTCAACATCCACGTTAGGAGTTATGGCCATTGCAGCCTGGTCCTGTGGCCTGGGAACCGGAGCCAGGGTTGGCGCCACTCGGGACCGTGGAGGTGGCTGTGCATATTTAGACATTATTTTCACAAATTCTAACATCCTAACTTGTCTCTTATTTTGGCTCATTAAATATTCGTCTTGAGTCTTGCTAGCTGGCGCGTTTAATTCTGACAAGCGTAGTGTGGAATGGTCTGTCAAAAACTTTTGAAATTTCAAAAATAACCTCTCGTTCCTCGCTTGACACACCCTGACCAGAAGCTCGATACTCTCGTACTTTTGCTTGTAGATCAAATACAAGCAGAAGCACTCTCTGTCGAAGTTAAAAAGATGCCTTTCTTTGTGCGCATTTGAGATTTTGTCAAACACGAGGATGGCCAAGGGCTCATCCTGCATCAAGAATACGAAATATGGGAACCAGGTTACGCATCCATCTGTCTCCTCGGGACTCACGTAGCTCCCACCCAATTTCCAGAAGTCAACGAAAAGACCTTTGTAATTAAAGTCCCAGTCGATATCACTCGCAAAATCAGCTATCTGAGCTAAAACTTTCCAGTAATGTAATGCGCCCAAATTCCGAATCAGCAACTCGGCAGCCTTAAGAAAGAGATGCTGACAGGGCCATTGAAGAAATAAATAGAGAATTTCAGACGACACATAATGCTTTACGCGCTGTCTTTGATCGTCGTCAATGATCCGCGAGAGAGTATTAGAAATGGTCAGAGGGTCGAATGATGGACAGAACTCCGAATAAGGCGGGCGTACTTTATCGTATCTAACGAACCACTCTCTGCTTCGGACGAGCTGGACGGTCGCCTCGGTTGCTCCCTCCAAGAAGTACTTCAGCGCTAAGGTGTTGCCGCAGTATCTTGCCCTGGCATAGCCCACCGCGCATATTTCGGCGCTTAGGTCTCCACGAATGATCTTCCATCGAAAATGGCTCTTGTAGACGCAGAACCAGAAGCTCGAAAGGGATTCTCGATGATGGTGTTCATCGAATTGGAGACATCCTGTGTGGTTGCCATGTCCGCGGTTGTACTCCTCTCTCTCCATTATGGAAAGCCGTCGTCCGAGCCGAAAAATGTCATCTTCAAGACAAAGATCACAGGCCACCTTGTATTGTCGAACGATGGGCTGATCGGTATCAAAGATGACTCTGGCGCTCTTCTCCGCGTCCACCGTTCCGTGCGATGTCAAGACGAGGCGAGCGCCATCGCCGTACCTGTGGTACCATTTGCTCATCTCAATAAGGATATATCTGTGGATTAATTGAACCTCTTTTTTCAAATTTTGCGGTATGTCCAACTTCTGAACTAATTCTTCGCTTCTCTGATCTACAGCCAACGTATTTAAAGGACGGTCTCGGTAGAGTCTGAAGGCCTCTGTGATGTTCTGGCATATTTTGATAGCAGCTATGACGCGCAACGTTTTGAGCTCGTAGTTGAGATTAAGATTCATGGTCTTGGAGTCTGGAAGATAGTTTAATATAGAATAGTATTATAGTTACTTCCTCGATATTTCTATAAAGAAAATAACCGGTAAGTGGAAAATGAGTACCAGTATTAAGTAATTCTGGTAAAAATATTTAATAAACCACGGCCAAATATTGTTTTCTCGTCCTCTTCAGGAGCTAAACATATACAGAAATAAAAAATTAAAGTGCAAAAGTTTGACCCGGTGCAATAATTTGTGAACAGATCGAAATACATCATTCTTCCCTGACTTTTCCGAACATTTTCAAGTTCCCTGATTTTTCTAGGTCTGGGGGAACCCTGTAAAATGTCTACTTTTCAAATTTGCCGCGCCTCAAATTGCAATGGAATTGCGTGGAAATTTTTGCGAATTTGTACTCGAAAAACGTCGAAAACTTTTGCAATTTTGCTAATTTGTCCTCGAGTCGAAAAACGTGAAAAATTTTGATAATTTGTACTGTGAAAATGTAAAAATGTTTCCAAATGGGCCCTGACTACGTTCAACTTCCCTGACTTTTCCAGGTTTTCCAGGTCTGGGGAAACCCTGTAAAATGTCTACTTTTCAAATTTGGCGCGCCTCGAATTGCGTGTCGGGAAGAGCCAACTTTCGCCACGCGCACGTGTTACTCACTTCCTGTTCCAACTACATGTAAAGTCTTATTATTAAAAAGATTGTTTTCCCACACAAAAAAATATAATTTCCCCAAAAACAATATGGGATGCTCTGAAATGCTAAACAACTTTTGAAAAGTGCTATTTAAGAACTAGATACTTCATTTACGTCATTTTTCCTACACTTCTAAACGTTTATTGGTCCCAAAAAATTCATGCAAAGTCTTGAAATTATCGTCCGAAAATCGGCTCATTACAACGAGGCTATGGCGAGACAAGTTTGGTCCCTAACATTTTTGACACCCCTTTCGGCGTCTGGGCATGCGCAGATTGCAACGAGGCAGATTAATACTATTTTTAGATTATTTGAATACTTGTAGCATGTATATGTGTTTAAATAGTTTACCGTATACAATTGTATATTCATTTTAAAAGTATTAGTCCCATAAAATATTTTATATGAAAATAATAACAAGAAAAACATCAAAATAATATCGTCGTGTTAATTTTTATTTATTGTTAAAACAATAAATTAAAATTAACACGACGATATTCGTGTAAATATAAACTATTTAAACACATAAACATGCTACATGTACAAGTATGCAATCTGCGCAGGCCCAGACGCCGAAAGGGGTGTTAAAAATGTTAGGGACCAAAATTGTCTAGCCATTGCCTCGTGTGTAATGAGCCGATTTTCGGACGTTAATTTCAATACTTTTCATGAATTTTTTTTGGACCAATAAACGTTCAGAAGTGGCCTCGTTGATTTCAAAAGTGAAATGAACGAATCGGCAATTGAAATTCGTTTAATCCGTAGTTTAAAAAAGTACATACCTGATACCTCCTCAGCCCTTGTTGAACGAAATCGCTGTATAACGAAATAAGCAGACGACGGCCCTAGGGGTCTCAAAGTCCCAAATAAAAGTCCCGAGCAGACGTTGCCCCCATTTGGGTCCCTTGGTAGGAGCGCCGAAAAAATACTTATTTGAATTCCCCCAAAAAATGCCCGATTGTTTCGGACATTTGGTTCATTGGTTTATAAAATAAACTCTATAAAACGAACAGTGCAACTGTGCAAGTTAATTAATACTGGCATGACCTTTTGAGATTGACATTAATAATGATGGCTTAGGGTGGAAAATGTGGAAGTATGGCTAGTAATGATGGAAATCCGTATTTTGGCATCCTTACTGGGGTGTAATTGCTGTGGATATACCGCCATTATAGTTATTACATGTAGTAATAAGTAGTCAGGTTGCGCACATCATTAATCCTGTCATTAATTAGTATTACGTACGTTCTCCCATCATTAATCTGGTCCTTAGTATTTATCATGATTCATGAATATATTATCCACTCTAAAACGAACTGTATACGCTCATTAATCCTGTTATGTCCTAATGAGAATGACATTAATAATGATCATTTAGGAAGGAGGAGGAGGGGGGAACTGAAGTTAAATTGAATTATGGTAAGTAATGATGAAAATCCGGATTTTGGCATCATTACTGGAGCGTGGTTTTTGATGCCGCCATTATAGTTATTAATGAGTAGTCAGGTTGAGCACATCATTAACCCTGTCATTTATTAGTATTGATTAATAATGATTACTTAGGTTTCCCCATCATTAATTTGGTCATTAGTATTTACCATGTATATATTCTCCCAGCCTCCACTCTACACGTTCATTATGTACTTCTAGAAGTGACAGGAAGGGGGGCTGGGAAATGTGGAATTATGGCCATTAATGATGGAAATCTGAATTTTGGCATTATTAGGCCTACTGGGACGAGGTTGTCGACACCGCCATTATAGTTATAGTAATGAGCATAGTCAGGTTGCGCACATCATTAAACCAGTCATTAGTATTAATTACGTAGGTTTCCCCATCATTGATCTGGCCATTAGTATTTACAATGCAGGCCGGTTCTGCACGGCTGCCAAAGTACGTTTCGTAAAGCTGTCTGACTGAGATCCAGTATTGTTCTTAAATCTTCGATTACACTCGAGAACTTTCACCATTACTTTATAATTATTAAAAAAAATTATTAATCGGAAGATTGATTTACGAATCGTACTTTCGGCAGTCGTGAATTAATTCACGTGCGTTAAATCGACACGCTCATTGGTTTAAAAAAATCTACCCCAATTTACCGCTGTTTTTAAATTAATCTGTACATCTCATTAAATCTTTAATACGTGTATATAATGTCCGGTTAAATGACCTGAAAACGTCCGATTAAATAACCTGACAATGTTCGATTAAATCTTCAAAAAAGAAATGTCCGATTAAACCTTAAGAAAAATGTCCCGAAAATTTACCATTAAATCTTCGATATAATGTCCGATTAAATTTTCATTGTCGGTAAGTACAGCTCGGGCAAAGCCGGCCGGGTTTTACGGCTAGTACAAAAGATAAAATTTGGCAAATTCAGGATGGATTGTAACGAGTTTAGGACATCTATACGAGCAACTTTTGGAAGAAACTTTTGGACATTTAGGAAAATTACAGATTTTTTTAAAAATGAACTTAAAGGGATTGAAACTTTAAGTTTTATATTAAAATGATGGTCTACTAAAAGTTTCTAAGTCATGACGGCTTTTCCAGTAAACTTAGGAAGTTTTAACAGCCTACATGTATATCATTCAAAGGCGACTACGATCAATCAAGATGAGATTTTTTAGAAAATAGAATAAAATAATATCATTTTCACTATTATAGGTCTTTAATGATGAATTTATGTGCATTAACGTAATGATCCTTCAAAATGATTACTTGAAAATTGGCTTAAAGTTCATCTTTAGTTAATCCGGAGTAAGCATTTTTCCAAAGATCATAATTCAAGCTTAGATGACCATCCACCATTGTTGGATTTAGATTTAAATCCAAATATTTGTAACTGTTCGAGGTAATGGGTTCCCACTTAAACCCTGGCTGCTCTATGACGCTCCCTTCCAAAGATGGTACTCTGAAAATAATAATTGAACAATTTTCATGAAGTGTTTCTCAATTAGATTTGGTGAATCGAGTATCTGTTAATTTCTAATTCTTACTGCGTTTTTGCAAAATTAGTCCATAGGGTTAGCATGATTTCAGACATCTGCTTATCCTCATCGGACAGTTCCGTAGATTTCAAGTAAGTACACCGGAAGAGATATTGCAGGTCATCAGCATGAACTACCATATCTACAGAAGTCAGGATGAAATTATGGGACAAATCACTCTTATCAAATCTCTATTATAAACAACATGTCATACAAAAGCTTAAATTTTCAATCATTTTTTTTTGGCCAATAAATAACCAAGTTGAATAACTTGGAAATGGGAGTCATACATTTTTAAATTCCCCACGCGTTAATTTTAAATTTATTAAAAATTTCATTTTTATTCGATGTTGCTTGCATCGATTCCTAGATGGAGCTTTTTGGAAATCTAGTACATTTTTTTTAAATTTTAAATGAACGTTTGGAAAAATTTATAAATGTAAAATGTATTGTGTATTTTTAAGAAAATAAATTTAATTTGATGCCTAAATATTTTGAATTTATCGAAGATAGTTTTAGAAAAAAAAAAAATCAAATATTTTAAATGAATTAAGCGATGAGCTGGCCCATATGCGCGATATTCAGAAAAAACAATCGCATATTCTGAAGGTCAGAGAAGGTCACATGGACATTAAAGTAGATGATATAAGAATGTTAATAATGGTAATGAGAAAAGGATTGAAAATGATGACTGCGCACATCATTATTTTAAATCATTGGATGCAAATATTGAATGTAATTAACGGAATTGTTCGTAATATTTAATGTAATTAATGTAATTGTTCTTTTAACAAGAACAATTCCACATTTGCATTAATTTTGCAAATTAGCATATTATATAAGAATGTTAATAATGGTAATGTGAAAATGATTGAAAATGATGACCGCGCACATCATTATTTTAAATCATTGGATACAAATATTTAATGTAATTAACGTAAAAAAAACTTACGTTTTGGTACATTTTCCGCCATGCAATGTTCTCCTCTGTACGTGAACTTGTAGACGTAAGTGGGAACGTCATTTTTAGCAAAAATTTCGTTCAAAACGTCCACCTTGTAGTTCAAAATACTGTCCGAGAAAACCTTCGTTCAAAATGACAGTACAAGTACGATGAACATTTTTTTATCTTTCAAAGTTATCAAAAGTTTCTTACCAAATGACAGTTCAACTTACGCCGTTTAAAGCTTCTATTTTCTTATTGATATCAGTCTCACCGACGTTTTTAAAATAATAGGACATTATCTGTAGAGTGATCCTCTTCCATTGCTCTTCATTTCTGAATAATGATGGCATATTACCTCTAATGGCGGACGGAAGTCTGCGTATATCGTAAGATGAGATTTCACCAGGGCCATCTGAGCAAACTAAAAATCACACATTTGGTTAAATAAAAAAATGATAAAATATCGTGCTTTTGGCATTGAAGTGAAATATTATATTTCAAAATGAATATATTGTTGGCACGACAGTCAAACTTACATCCTACGAAGAGAATTCCTTCATCTTTGGTCACACCAGCCATGATAGGAACTTTATTAAAGTGCTTCTTAGACATTAAATTCAAAGGAGAATCTGGTAGAAAAGCATTTGACCCGCGTATTTTGTCAACCACTGGTCCGAAAACTATCAACCTGCATTCATCCTAAAAGTAAAACAAATAAGATCTTTACAAATATGCCCTTTCATGATCGAAGTTATCCTCAATTTTCTTACCAATTTTGTTGTTATTCAGTTTTAAAATTTGAATGTGTTTCCTTTTTTTTCATCGTAATATTTCACAAAACGAAGACGTACTTTTAAACTTTCGTGATTTTACCAATTTTGTTGTTATTCAGTTTTAAAATTTGAAATTCAGTTAGAAAAGTAAACCATTTTCGACCCAAATATTTGAATGTGTTTCCTTTTTTTTTCATCGTTATATCCCACATCTAAATAAAAATACCTTGTGATACATTTAAAACACATTTTTTAAGGCAAAATAGATTTAAAATGTAATTACAATAATATATTTTTAAAAAAATACATTAAATTTACATTTCTTTATATGTTTTCTAAAATATATTTTTGGATGTTCCAATCTATACATATTTTGAATAACTATATTTACTTATGAAAATGTATGTAAAATATATTTGCACGATATCTGGAAATAACTCGGGTGATCCAATCGATACCTATATATTTTTAATACGTTTTAAATATATTTTAAAGTAAAAAATACGTTTTATCCCAAATGTATTTGCGAAAACATTTTTATTGAAAAAATATATTTCTAAGGCTTTTTTTTATTGCAAAAATATATATTTCTAAGGCTTTTTTTTTCGATTTGGGATTTCACTCGAGGTATAATTATCTGGTTTTTTTTTATTTGTTTTTCTTTGTTTTTTAAATACATTATAAAATATATTTATATTAACTTATGAAAATGTATTTAAAATATATTTGCACGTTATCTGGAAATAACTCGGGTGATCCAATCAATACCTATATATTTTTAATACGTTTTAAATATATTTTGAAGCAAAAAATACGTTTTATCCCAAATGTATTTGCGAAAACATTTTTGTTGAAAAAATATATTTCTAAGGCTTTTTTTTATTGCAAAAATATATATTTCTAAGGCTTTTTTTATCGCAAAAATATATATTTCTAAGGCTTTTTTTTTATTGCAAAAATATATATTTCTAAGGCTTTTGTTTTTCGATGTGGGATTTCACTCGAGGTTATCTGTTTTTTTTTTAAAAAAAAATGAATGCATTCAATTCGCAAGCGTGGCTTCAAGATTGCCAAAAGTGCTGTTCGAAAAACTTAGTCTGAGTACCCCTAATATATTAGCAATTCGTGGTTGCGTCATTACCGAATAGATTCGTCATCGTGTACAAGTAATACAATACAGCGTTAATTGCGAAGGTGTTCAATTTCCTGCTTTTTTTGGTAAAAAGCGTAGGGGGGGCTGAACACGTAATACTGTTTATACGAATTATGTAATTGGAGGAATGTCAAAACTTGGGGCTGAGGGCGGTAATGATGCCAGGCTCGCTATTTGCGTCTATTACACAATTAATTCCTCGATTAAACGCCGATTAACACGCGAGGATCAAGGTTCCTTGACGACCCCTGTTAGCTAATCTGCCATTGTAACTGCTTCGTTCAGTTGATGGCTCATACAAACAAACACACGCACACTCGGACCCATTGTGTTTCGTCCTGATTATATCATCCTGGAAAAAACGAAAAAAATATTTGAATTAAATTATATCTATATGGGAAACAATCGTAGGGTGAGAGCACGCTGCCACCTACTTTTCCGTAACTTATTTCATGTAATTATGTGCTTGCTGTCAGCCTCAATTATTACAGCCTCGGGTGCGCAAATTGAACCCTGATATCTGCGTGATGATCAGGGTGCTTGGTGGCGCCACGGCATGCCTTGTA
>JAQGAO010003276.1:0-17387 GCA_034697705.1 Ommatoiulus sabulosus | reverse complement strand
TTTATGTCTACCATGGATCTGACCAATTGCTATTGGCCGATCCCGATAGCTGAAGAATGTCAGAAATATTTCTCGACCATAACACCACAAGGCACGCTTAGTTACACGCGTATGCTAATGGGTGCGAGGAATTCTGAGGCACATTGCCAAAGAGTCGTCGACGAAATGATGTCGCACTTGCCGTCTATCCGGAACAAAACTTACCAAGACGACTTATTGGTAGCTTCGGACGAGTTTGGTAAACACCTGGAGGACATGGACAAGGTCTTTCAATTAATTATCCAGTATGGATTTTCATTGAAGCGAAAGAAATGTCACTTTTTCAAGGACAACGTTGACTACCTGGGACATCATTTGTCTCAGGACGGTATTAGCTTAAACATTGAAAAGGTAGGAGCAGTCCTCAATCTACCTTATCCAAAGAATCCAAAAGAGGTAAAATCCTTCGTCTCGTCTTGCAGGTGGTTTGCCAAATTCATCCCGAATTTGGCGCAAATTGCGTCCCCACTCTATAAGTTGCTAAGAGGCGTGTCAATTCGCATTTAACTTGCTCAAGGACCGCCTATGCCAGGCTCCCATACTCAAACAGCCGGACTTCTCGAAAAGCTTCCGGGTGTTCACCGATGCGAGTCACGAGGCAATGGGTGCGGTTCTTGTGCAAGGCGATGAGCATCCCTATTTTGTGATAGAATACGCCTGAAAACTCCTGATTAAACCGCAGCTAAACTACTCTACCACAGAGAAAGAAGCCCTTGCGGTAATCTGGGCCATAGGAAAATTTAGAGGATACCTTGACGGAATGCTGTTTATCGTGCACTCCGATCATCGGCCGTTGCGCTGACTGATCACTCTAAATCAGCCCCAGGGACGCTTAGCGCGATGGGCTCTGTCAGTACAAAATTACGTATTTGACATAGAATATATTCCAGGGAAGTTAAACGTAGTGGCTGATTTGTTGTCACGATCTCTGGGAAAGGAGTCCGAGCCAGTAGTAATTATACAACAATTTTTAACTGATGAGCAGCCCATTACGGAAACCGATTTTCGGAGCGCACAATTGGCAGACCATCAATGCTCAAGTATAATCGAGGCGCTTGAGTCCGACGCAGATTACGATGCTGCTGAGGCAAAGACATTTTTAGGTAGAGGATACGTGGTTTTAGATAAAATTCTCTATCATCATCTCCCAGGAGATGTGACAGACAACCCCAGAGTGACAAACAACAATACAGACAGACAACAGACAGACAACAATAGAGTGATCTCATGGAATCACTCAAATACTGAAGCAGGACACCAGGGTGTAAACGGAACGCACGCTCGCATAGTCCAAAAATATTTTTGGAACAACATGCGAAGGACAATCAAGAGGTTCGTCAGTTCCTGTTCCGAATGTGCGTGATACAAACCCGATAACCGTTCTCATGCAGGCATGTACACCAGTCCCGCTGTCAAACCACGTTTCGATGACGTGAGTATTGATATAGTTGGTCCCCTTACGACATCCACGGGAGGTCACAACTGTATCCTTTCCATCTCCGACATCACAACCGGGTATCTTGAGCTGTTTCCTATAGCCGATACCCGAGCAGATACCATTTCCAAGATTTTAATTAACGAAATCTGTTTAAGATATGGGACTCCGAAGTCGGTGCGATGCGACAACGGTCCCCAATTTTTAGCAATAATAATGCAGAATACGGCAAAACTCATGGGATTTAGGCTCCATAAGGTCGCATTGTACCATCCACAGGCAAATCCTGTGGAGCGTAAGCATAGGAATCTTAAGGCAAGGTTGGACATTGCGGTCTCGGAGAAGCACGACACTTGGGCAGAATATATACCTGCCATCCGGTGGGCGTGCAACTCAGCCACAAACTCGAACATGGGGTATAGTCCGTTTCAACTTACCTTTGCGAGACTGCCGAGATCACCTCAAGACAATCTTATTCAGTTCCATACCCTGTGCTACGATCCTGACTATGTCAGTAAAAACTTAACAGAATTTTTCGAAAAGGTGTCTTCAGTCCTGCTACAAGCAGTGTCTGATTTAGAACACCATCAAGATGTTCGGAGAATGACACAATTCTGAAGTTGACATAGTTAACTTTTCAGTGGGAGATGAGGTCTTACTGAAGAATAACCCAATAAGTTCAAAACAAAAGGGCTATTCTGCCAAACTGGCACCCAGAAAAGATGGTCCCTATGTGATCCATCGAATAATTTCCCCTAATACCTACGAAATTTGGGACGAATTTCGTAATTAGACGCTGGGAACATATAATATTAAAGATATTTTCCCATTTCCGAACAAAATCTCCGAAAAAATGGAGGATTCTGTACCATTAATTCATAAATGTTCTCGTGGGAGACCCCGAAAGGAACAGACTGATCAATCAGTAGAGAAACCTGCAAAAAATCGGTCGAAAACAGTTAATTTTGAAATTTTAGAAAATTCAAATTCGAAAATTTTGAAATCGCCGCCTAAAATCGCCAAAAACGTAAACAAACCGGCGGCCATTATGGCCGCCGCACCACGTGATACACGTGGTGACGTGCGGTTAGGCGCCTCCCTCGACGCGACCTTTCCTTCAACCTCGCGTGCGAGTCACCGAGATGGCCCCGCCCGCAAGCAAGCCAAAAACACGGCTCCCGTGGCGCCGTCTGGTGAGCAATACGCGCAACAGGCTGAAAATAATAGTTCAAACATAAGATTGAAAAATTCCTCAAATAAATTGATTCCACCACAATTACACCGCGTAATAAATACCACGGACAATCAAAAGCATGATGCAATTGTCACAAAAGAAGAAACTGCGCGATTGTTACGGAGAATTAATTCAACGGGAGTGCGTAAAAGTGCAACAGCTGATGCACGTAATTCCATAAAAAGTTCGAAATTACCTGAGTTTGGGTGTAAATACATTCAACAGGTATCAAATAATAAAAACACATTATCAAAAAACAGTTCCAATAGTGCAACAGTTTTACCAGATCTGGACGTGAAACAGTCCACAGCGATGATCAACAAATCACGTACAAAATTCGATCAGCCATCAACTGATTCGAGGTCAAATACAAGTCAGGTCACGGAGCGGAATTCTTCTCGTACGACTATACGCGGACGACAGGTGAACCCACCTGCACGATACCTAAATGCTTTTACAGTCCAAAATATGAAGAATCAAGTAGTACATTGCATTCAGAGGTATTCCTTTCAGATTTTTCGGAAATTTGTTAATCAGGCCATGATGTATTTCACACAACAAAAAATCAAGAATTTTGCAATGAAATTAAATCTTTCTAGACAATTAGCAATTAAGCATTTCTTAGAACTCGATGAACTGAATTTAAGAGATCGGAATCCAAATAATTGCTACAAAACATCCTTATATAAATTAGTCCGAGCTGCAAGAATTTTCGAAAAACATCATTTGTCAAAAAATTTACTCCCTGAACTTGATGACCCTATTAGCCCTGGTATTTTTGCCAATGGGTCATTTGAAGTTGACCGCCTCATTTTGGCCAAATATTTAGTTGGCAAATGCGATATGTGACACCCAGAAATGTATTGCTAATGCACCGGTTTACGACCGTGCGTGAGTGCCCCAGGTTTGACCCCTATAAATATGTCACATCAACAGTGGTGGCACAAACAAATATACCCTTTCTCAGTCCGACATTTCCATCATCCGACCATTTATCTGTCTCAAGGCTTTTCCCTAAGGTACATTAGGGCTTCGAATTCAAACTTTTATGTTTCACACATTAAAAACAATGGTAACTTTGCTAGGCACATAAATTACTATATGTTTCTCACAAGAATGTCTCTGAGTTTCGAATTCACCGTCAAAGAATGGGACATACAAACAGGGGGTGTAAGTGAAATTGGGGTACATTCAGTTTTGAAACTTTGCAAAGGATTGATCTCTCTTGTTGGACGAATTTTTGTGTTTCATCAACTCACTCAAACCATGGAAAATCAGGAGGATTTCACCACAGCCAATAATGACCAACATCCACCAGTTCAATGGAATTTGCAGATAGATGAACATCATGAAACTAACTTACAGGTGGGAGAGGAGATTCCTCCACTACCTGTTCTGGATATGCATCTGAACGATTTTCGAAATCCAGGAGCTTTCATGGATATGCAAAGATTTCAAGACATTCCTAATCATACAGCACCTATGGGGACACCACTATACCATGCACCTCAATTAAACGAACAAGAAATTGGATCTTACCGTCCATTTGCATTGGATCCAACCAATACGAATCCAGCATGGCAATTTAATCCAGTTTTGGGGAACACCAGCACTACAGCCACACCATTTCCAGACGATGTAGTGGACTGGTGTGTCCCATGTAATCCGCAGCACGGCACGTTTCACCCGCGTGCAAAGATATATTCCACATTATCAGGCGACTGCGACCCTCGTGGACAACACACAGCAAACCGCGAATTTCCAAGGATCCTCGACGTATCCACCAGAGTTGAACAGCGCACGGGCACCCACAAATTTCGATGCTGAAGTGGGGCCAACCAGCACGGCATGCATGTGCGGTAGCGCAGCGTGCACACGCGCGCGCGCCCCGATACAACGCGATGACGCGGCCGCAACACCATCAGTCGCACCGTTGTCGTCGGCTGTTGCGGCCGCTCGTGCTTCGAGCGGGAACGCGGTCGTTCCCTCGCTGGACGCGATCGCCGATACATCGTTACCACATCTTCAACTTACCGTGACGCTCTCGTCCAGCGAGACAGCGACCGCGGAAAGTGATCCAAATACTTCAGTGGCCCATGGAACTATTCCTGCAGAAGTTTTCCGAAATGCGACGTCCATTATTCCATCTCCCGCGCTCGAGGCAGGAGCGGCGGTAGCAGCGAACGCCCAAACAAAGGCGCAGCCTACGGTGGCTGCTAATAACGGGCTCAAATACATGGTACACCTTGTACTCATGCCTGCTCCGTCTGTTGCTTCAGAAACAGCAGCAATTCCCATGGAATCAGCTGCTGTGCCTAATGAATCGTCGTCATCAACGGAGTCCGCCATCGTCTCGGTCGATGACGACGATTCATCCGACGAAGATGTCTTACAGGACGACGATCGGCAGTCAATTTCATCCCTGGATCTACCTGCGTCGCCGGTGAGTGTTTCCCCGACGAGCCAGTTGACATACCGTAATCCACCTGATCCCCAACGGATTCTGGACGACGACAACGCATCATTACATCTTTTTCAAGATGATATTTTGGTGGTCAATTGGCCACCCCATTTCGAGTACCGTCTATCAGGTGATTCAGATGACGATGAGCATTTCGACCCTGCTCTTTTCGATAGCATGCCATAGGTGAGTGGATTTACAGAACCGTAAATCATTTAATTTAGCAGTCTAAAAAGTATTTTGGAATAATAATTTGTCCGTACAGCAATTCTGACTCTCAAATTGTACTAGAATTTTGTCATTTCTTCATCTATGCCATGCTATCCATGCTACCAGCTGTGTTCATTTACTTATAATCATTTTACATGGCACGTATTAGCCATTTTTTTTTGCATAATCGTGGCATATATCAGCCAATAATCTCGCATGATTATAGCATGCGACAGCAATACTGCTCATATTTCTATACTTAGATACGTGATAGAGTGCTTTATATACTATACACTGTGCAATATAGTGCTAAAGAAATCATTTATTACCAGATATATTTTCCATTTTATTATGCATTTCATTATATCGCCCAATTTTAGCAAACTTCTAACTGTGTTTTTACATTACCTTGATTAGTAAAGCACTGCGAAGTAAGTCCGACAAGTCTGCATATATACCAGCTATTCTAAGAAATTTAATTTCCCATGTTGGCACCTTAAATTTAGAGGGGTTTGAAGCGGATAAAATTATTTCTTGAACTTTCTTATGAATAAGAACTTTTCGGTCTTGCAAGGAACACCAAATTATCCAAATTTAAAGGTACCAAATTTCAAATCTCAAAAATGGATTGGGAAGTTGCATAGCAACTCCCGCCTGAATTTGAATTTCGTACATGCACATCTTAAATTTGAATTGGGAAGTTGCATAGCAACTCCCGCCTGTATTTGAACTGTGTAACTTGCCTTCCAACAAAAGTTGCCATGGTATCACTAAGGCAACCAATTTAGGCATCCAACTTAGGCAACCAATTTAGGCGTCCAACTTAGGCAACTCTAGACCACCCAGGCATAGAGTGGGTATATAAGCCCAGATTTTTGTATTGAATGCATGCACTTTTTGTGAGCAGCCAGTTATGCTGCTCAAAAACACAAGATTTCCTGTCATAATCTGAATGCAACTTGTGTACTAATCTCAGAGAGTGTACAGCTCTGAGATCAACTATTTTCATATATGTACGGTTGGACTACATGTCCACCATCAGTGCTTATGGAGATATAAAAATAATTAAGTCATCAACTCAAATACAAACGAGTGGTCTCATTTGAATTATCCTGGAGCTCAACTAACACCAAAGGAAATACAACTGGAAGTTTCATTTCTGAAGAACACAACAGGACACTGATGAGTATCATTTTTCGTTTTATTTTACCAAATCCGAGAACTGCAAGAACTTTTCAAAACCAGTACAGCAGAACCCTCTCAGTTTTCCAAATTTATTCCGAATTTAGCCAAAATTGCTTTCTCTCTGTTTGCTTTATTGCGCAAAGATGTCCTGTTTAATTTTGACGCTTCTTGCCAATTTGCTTTCAATTTATTAAAGGACAGGCTTTGTCAAGCTCTCATTCTCAAACGGCCTAATTTCTCTCATAGTTTTCGCCTTTTTACATATGCAAGTAAGGATGCTATGGGTGCCATATTAGTTCAGGCGGGACGAACTTCCCTACAATGTCATTGAGTACGCCTCTAAATTATTCACGAACCCGCAAATCAATTATTCTGTAACCGAAAAAGCTCTTGCAGTTATATGGGCTATTCAAAAATTCCGTGGTTACCTGGTTGGAATGCCTTTCATCGTACATTACGATCATAGACCACTCAGATGGCTGATCACCTTAAATCAGCCACAGGGAAGACTTGCCCGGTGGGCATTTTCTGTCTAAGACTATGTATTCGATATCGAATACGTCCCTGGAAAACTTAATGTAGTTGCAGATATGTTGTCCAGGTCGATCGACAAACCAGCTGAACCAATAGTATTGATACATCAATTTCGTATAGATGAACAACCGGTAACAGCAACTGATTTTCGTTCTGCTCAACTACTTGATCCGTTATGCACCAACATTATTGAGATATTAGAATCCAATGCGAATTACCAAGCTGTGGAGGCAAAATCGTTTTTAGGCCGTGGCTACATTGTTTTGGATTCCATTCTTTATCGATTTTTGCCAAATTCTCCCGATAAAGGTCCAAGATTGGTCATCCCTGAGTCCTTACAAAATCGGGTCATATCCTGGAACCATTCTATTAATGAATCTGGTCACTAGGGAATTAATGGAAAACACGCCAGAATTATTTCCAAGTATTTTTGGGTAAATATGCGCAAATCCATTACCAAATTTATTAATTCCTGCACTGAATGCGCTCGCTACAAACCTGAAAACAAATTTTCTGGTGGTACATAAACGAATCCACGGGTGAATCCACGTTTTCATAACGTGAGTGTGGATATTGTGGGTCCATTACCACAATCTTCCACTGGACATACCTGCATTTTCTTGGTGTCGGACATGATCGGATCATCACCACCAGATATCTCGAACTGTTTCCAGTGATTGATACTAGAGTAGACACAATTGGCAATATTTTGATCAACGAAATTTGTTTCCGGTATGGAACTTTAAAAACGGTCCGATGTGACAATGGACCTCAGTTCCTAGCCACAATCATGAAGCAAGATGCCGAAACAATGGGTTTTGAACAACAACCGGCCGCACTTTTTCACCCTCAGGCCAATCCCATTGAACGAAAGCACCGGGATTTAAAATCCAGATTGGCCATTGCTGTGGCCGAGAATCACACGGCATGGGCCGATTGCATACCTGCCATCTGTTGGGCGTGAATTACATCCACGTGTCATACAACTGGACACAGTCCTTTTTTAACTTTCAATCGATTGCCCCGTTCCCCTTAACACAACTTATTGCAATTCAACAAATTATGTTTCGATTCAGAATTCTGTTTGACCAATCTTACCCCATTCCTGGAACGAGTTTCGCCTGTATTATTGGAAGCCGTGTCCGACATTGAAAAAACGCAGGACAACAGGAGACAGAAAAATAACGAAAAAATCGCTTTTCGTGATTTTTCCGTGGGTGACAAAGTTCTCTTAAAATTGAATTATAGCAACAAATCTAAAGGTCACAGTGCTAAATTAGCCCCTCGTAGGGATGGTCCCTTTACCATTTCGAAAATAATCTCACTAAATACTTATGAAATATTTGATGATAGAGTACAGAAATCACTGGGCAAATATAATATTAAGGATCTCCGTTATTTTCCGAAACAGGATGAATCTCAAGACCAAACTATCTCTCCAGTGGTTATTAAAAATCCTAGAGGACGTCCTAAGATATCCTCATCCATATCTATGGGTGGTTCTTCGAATTCAGGAGATGATCCTGAATCATGTAACATTTTTGCACCTTCCACTTCCGAATCTCGTTCAAATCCTGTTTTGCCGCCATCGGCGCCTCCAAATACCACAGCTGATAGCAGCATCAAAGGTTTGGAGGCTAGTGCCATGGTTAGTACCAGCACGGCACCCCAAGCGCCATCTAGTGACAGCAATTCGCAACTCACGAAAAAACCACTTTCCCGCCTAAAATCCTTCGGTTCGAAATCGCGTGGCAAACAATTGGCAGTCTTTTCTCCGCAAATTTCCACTAAGATTGCACAGGTTAATTTGGAATCTTCTACAGACTTTGCCATACTTCGTTCATCAACTGATGAATCTATTACAGATAGTGCACCCATTTTCACCAGTTCAAAAGGTCGAAAAAATACAAAACCCCTTCGCTTCTGCCAATTTTCATGTGTGGAACTTAAAGAAAAGGTTTTGGACTGCATAGAATAATTTGGTATGCACGATTTTTGCAATTTCGTGCATTCGTGTTTTCCTTTTCTCGGACATATCGGCATTATAAATGCCAGAGCTAAGGCGTCCATAGCGCGACAATTGACTGTGCTTCATTTTGTTTATTTAGATTCCTTAAATCTTAGACAACCTGACATGAACAATTACTTCTATACAGCTACTTAGAAAATTAGAGCAACCAAATTGTTTAAAGATTTTCAGTTGCCTATCACTTTTTTGCAACGAATAGTTGATCCATTTATTCCAGCAGTTTTCGTTGGGGGGTTTCCTGAGGAGGATCGCATCCTCCTGGCCAAGTACTTGACCTGGGAGGATCCCAAATGACCTTTTTTAGTGTCCGGTCTTTCCACGAATTCATTACACATTACGTTCCTAGGCTGCGTGTGCTGTCCTATGACCGCAAATTACCTCCTTCCGACCGGCATGCCCTTTCACCCTTTTTTCACATAAACAAACGATAGATTCCCTCGCATTCGAGCTTTTGTTTTTTACAAAGGAAGGTTGTCTACAAAATTTTGGTTAGCCAAATTCTGTTTTTACCTTACATTTCCTTCTTGTTAATATCGTAATGTTCTCTTACCTGTGTAATTCCTTGAATATAACGCTGATCCTTATTTTTTTAATCGTCCTGTTTTTTCTTTATTTAATTTGCGCACTTTTGTCGAACTTTAAAGACTTGCACGTTGCAAAGATGCGACACTATCACCCATATCAACGCCCTGAGCCGTATTCTCATCGGACATATTCCAACATCACTCGTCCTATTACTACAGGACAGAACTCGATACCTATTAATGATTTATCAGCGAATCAACTGGTATATTGCAGTCCATTGGTTGATCATCACGTCCGTTCCGTCGAACCACAACTGCCCTAGCACACGCACACAGACACAATATATCCGACTTCCTTGCTCACTGCTACTCCAGCTAATCCAGATCGATTTCCTGATAATCCTCATGGTGGTACAGCTTCAATAATACCTGCAAATATTAATAAATTGACCCAACCTTGTCTGAACAGGACAAATGGGATTTAGCAAGGTGGTGTGCTAAGCTTCATCTCAAAGATTTCTACGATGCTCATAGGAATTTAGACTTATTCTACGTAACTCCGTCCTCATCGCAGTAAAATATTATCAATACTTCAGCAATACCACTTCGAAATTCGAATTCAACGGCTAATACCTCTATTGGATACCGCGCATCCACGTGGGCGCAGGCGACGGGAAAATTCCCGTCCGCTAGCGCTGCCATACGTGATATCGCTCGCCGTCTAGATGGCGCCACTGATCGGCCGCCCTGCGCTTTGTTTGCCTTCCCTCATTATGGTGGAATTACGGCTGCTCTTCAATCAACATCACTCCACGCCTCAGGTCGCAACTCCTTCATCCTTCATACACCACAGATTGTCAGGCAAGATTTGGGTTTTCCCTTGGCCTCCGATTTTCAATCTGGGAATGCCCATATATCCACCTTTGAGTCATCTTCCGTTATCCAGGGGGACGCCCAGCGGCCTGTGGAAGTTCCTACGTCGTTTTTTCCACATCTCCCGCTTACTACCTCTTCGTATATAGATGTTTATCTTTAAACAAAGACCGCCTCATCTATGTCATCTGTGGTGCAGAATCCCGAGGCATTACAGCACTTTGCTGTTGCTCCTTCGAAAAAACCACTTCCTCTGCAAACAATGTTCAAGAGGTGTCTCGAGCATCATAATTATTCAAAATCTGCAATGCCGGTAGTCAACGAGCGCCGCACATCTCTCCTTTCGTTTCGACGTTTACCACCTCCAGATCGTCCTTCGGATGTCATCGACCTTCACCCTTTGACCAGTGACAACTCTTCCATCCAACTTCCGGAATTGTCAGCCGCCGAGTGTGCCAACACCCTTGACGGCAATTTCAAGGTGTTGGGTTTTGACTTTTCTGTTTTCTCTTTTTTGGGATTTGGATTCTCTGGAGAATTAACATCCATCTGTATTTATTTATATAGGAAAGGAAGCAGTTTTTTTGGATGAAAATCAGTTGTATGGAAGCAAACAATTTTTCAACAGTTTGTAAGTTTTTTTTCTATTTTTCCCTTTTTGTGTAAAGAACGTGCTCTTCAGGAGGAGTGGATACGTATACCTCAAGAATACCTCGATAATCTCATTCTGTCGATGCCACACAGGTGTGCAATGGTTGTGAGAGTGCGGGGGGGGGGGGAGTCATACTCCCCACTAGGGATGGTGTTTTGTTTCCTTGGTCAATTGTTTTGGTTTATCGGAGATGTTTTGTTTTGCCCTAGCTGGTCGCTAGGGGCCATAAAAACTATAAATGTCAATAAATGCATTCCATTCTTTGATAGAAAATGGGGTTTTATTTTGCCTATCATTGTCAGTGCCTTTCATTCATTTCCACAGGAAAACTTTTCTTGCCACACATCTGCTTTCACAAAATCTTGCGTATATGGAATGTCTATAAGGATGTTACAAAACAGCAGACAAGTTAAAATTTAGATTTAATAAATTGGATGTGCCTCCTGAAAAACCTTTGGTCATTATTTATCTGGTTGTGATTCATAAAAGCATGAATAAAGCAAGATCTTATGAACATGCAGAGTAAGGTTACAAAACTTGTGGTTCAGACTTTTTGGATAGTATACGAATCTATAACTGGGTGGTAACCACCTATATGTGCGCTTACTACAGCATCAAATCGATATTGCCGAGGTGACCGAATGATTGAATTTTTTGCCACAGCCGTTGAAGCAAGGGTAGGCCGTGATGCTCTTTGTGCCACAATAAGGACACCCTGAAGTAGCTGGGGAGCTAGTTGTTAAAGGATCTGTGGTAGATCTGGGCTTATCCCTATGGTCGTCGGTTTTTGTAGGATGCTGTTTGCGATAAGGGATGTAAGTTCTCCCTTATGGGGCGTGGATCTTTCGCTGTGCGACATGCGATGGGTAGCCGTTGAGCTAGATAAAGGCCTTTAAGAATGTGAGGGTCTCTGTCCTGTCCGACCGATCGTAACGACTTTCTGACCACGTGCCTGCTAAAGTGAGGCTGCTCTGACTGCTGCTCCAGATGCCAAAGTTCCCTTATAGTATGGATCTTATAGAACAACATGTGTTCCTTGAACCTGGGATGTAGACCCGTGAATAGGATTCTTATTTGGTAATCTACGTTGATAGGGCTAGCAAAAGAATAAATGAGATCCCGCAGTAGAGTAAAGAAAACCACCACTGGTTGGCCCTCTCTTTGCTTGAATCTATTTAGTCTGTCTGATGACCATGTCTTTGTTGGACCTATTGTGGCGTATTTTCCTCAGGATTTATTTTTATACCATTTTGCTAGCCAAATTTCAGCTTTACAAATCAGCTGTTTTACACCTAGTGGTTTGCTTCTCAGCAGTACACTAGGTGCCATCCTTTATCTCGTCTCTCATCTTGCCATGCAAACGAGATTTTAATGTTGCATGGCAGTGACCCTTCTTTCGCAGCTGCAAAAGAAGAGTTAAGGGCCACATTTAGATTTATTTTAAATCTTTAGGTCTCTCCTGATTGGAGGACCTAATCTTCCTGTGGGGTCAAACTGACCCCACCATTTAAAAGGAGAAAACTTCAGAATAAAGCCAGTTAGAACTTTGCAGTTAAGAAGAGAGCACACGAGATACTGCACGCATATTCTCTTATGAGAACATTGTTTGAACCATCATCTACCTCAACTATTTTCTATAATCATATACTTGCATCGTAGATAATAGAAGTCCTTTTGGACTTAGTTAGAATTCATTATAATCTGAAAACTTGTATTCCTATACCAATTTATTCTACCATATATGTTACAAGAATAAATTGCAAGTAAAATTCAAATTACCTGGATCTTTGTGCCTTTACTCCAATCGAGATAAGAAGAACACCAAAGATTAAGATATTGAATGGTGCTAAATTATTTGGCCACCTCTCACTATCATATTTAGCTCTTAATGCAATGACTGCTTACTTCAGTAAAGGAATCGAGTGTGCAGCTATTGCCCACCATGCAGCTATTGCTTCATCTCTCGTAGCATAACATAGGCAGACCATTCGTGCAGCCTAAGTGCTGTGTAGCAAGTGCGATGTAGCATGGCCTGCTATATGTTTACATCTTAAGAGTGACCTGCCATTGGCAGATCTAACTCTGGGGGTGACCAACTATTGTTAAAAATCATTATAAAAACTGTTGACAATTTTAAAAATTTTTCCTCTGCATTATAATGTAAAACAGCCTTCATTAATATATTTGTGTTTGCAGAGATATGCCTTATAATTGCAGCAAGCTGATTAATTTTCAGAGGTCACATTTCAAATTGATTGTACATAAAGACCTTGTTTTGATTTTGCTTAATGTTCGTGGTTCAACTTTCCAGAATTTTCTAAATTTACCAAGGTATATTTCATCAAATTTTCAAGATTTTATTAAAAATATCCATAGTACTTTTCTGTAATTGCATTATGTTAATTTTGAAAAGTTTTCAAATGCTACATTGGTGCATTTTTCAAAATATTGCAAAATTATGGCCACATTTACAGAGTACAAACTGGCAAAATGTTCCATGTTTTCCAAGTATAAACATACGAAATTGTTCAAGTTTTCCAAATATAAACATGTAAAATTATTTTTCTTTGAAAAATCTTTTGGTATTTCCCCTAAAATTACCTGATTTTAGCGCGAAGAAATGTTGGATAATTTCCGAAAATAATGTCTAATATTTGCCGAAAAATTCTGAATATTTCTGATTACATTTTGTGGTAATGTCCGATATGTGACCGAAAATCTCATGCCTTAAATTTAGATGAATTTTTTAGGAGCATGTTATAAAAAACAAAACAAAAATGACTCGAATCCTAGCTGTGCTATCGTTTTGTTTTTAAATGATGAAATACTGTACATCTGGGGCTACATAGCAATTAAATAATGGCACCATTACAATGTAAATTAATGATGACATCAGTAGAATTTTTATGAATGACGTCAACTATTGTGCAATTTCTTATAATTTCTACCATTATTTCCTAATAATAAATGTTTTACACTTAATGGGGGCCTCTTCAGATGGCCACAGCTTAGGGCCTCACCATGCCTAAGTCTGGCACTGTTATTAAACCATTCTGGACGAGATTCACAAGAAAATTGACCTGTTCTCGAGTGAATCTGAAATATGCCTTAAATTTAACATCATCTAACAGATTTTCACAATTAAACTGCTGTATACTCCCTCTTCTTTCCGACAATGGAACATTTCACACTTAGGTTTATTTTTAACATTATCCTGAGTATTAAATAAGTATTTCATCCTCAATATCCTCAACATTATCCAACAAAAGCAATGCAGCAACATGTCTTTGTTTTGTTAATGAGCTCATCACAATTTCATAACAATGAGTTTGTGAAATGCACATAAATGTAAATTCCCGCCATTTCAATGTTTGTTTTCCAAAATGGCAACCAAGCCTTTAATTTGGCTTTACTTGTTGATTCAAGTACGCCACCAGCTGTGTTTTTCCCTTCCTTTTGCCCATCACCACAGGCTAACCCTGCAAAGCGCAAGCACCGAGTTATAAAGGCCAGATTGGCCATTGCAGTGTAAGATGGAAACTTACCTGGGGATTAAGCTAATTCGCTCTCTGTGATTGTAACGGTGAGATCGAGGTTAACTAAATTTGGCATTACGCTGACCCAGAGGATGTCGTCGGTAAAAATGTACGCAAAATAGAAAACCTGGCTGCAACCCTGTTACAAAAGTATTGAGTGCTGATGTTGCCAGCTGAGGTGTTTATTATGTGGACTAGAATTATGTGGACATAATAATGTTCTGATTATAAAACTCTTTGGCATAAAAGTGAAGGGCAAGGTGTTGAGGTAATACTTGCAGGTGAACTGAAAATAAAATTTTATGGGGAAAGGAACAAAATAAAAAGGGGACGCAAACTCAACTGCAATTTGCTGGGGATAATATACAATAAACCATCTTTAAATCACTTAATCATCACGCCCCCAAATCTGCATAAAAATCAACGGCGATAATATTTGATAAAAATATAATGAATTGCACAAATTATAATCCCACGAACGGTAAGGGGAAGGGAAATGATCCTCTCTTCTTAAAATTGGATTACCTTTTGTTATATTTAGATAAACAAGTTCAATATTCAATTCCAGAAATTCTCGATCCAAATTTCTCGAAACAAATTGAAGAGGGGAAGGATCCCAGAGGTCCCCTCTTGGCACGTTTTGTCCCGACCCTACAAATAACAAGGAACTAATTTTTGGTGTAATACAATAAAATCACAGTAAGTATTCGAATAAACTTTGGCATGCTAGAGTTAAAATCCACTAAAGCTGACAAAATTGGACGTCCGCCTGTAATAGCTGCCCCCTCGTCCGGGGAAGGTAAAAGGATATTTAAAAAGGGGATGGGAAAGCCAGACTAAAGGGCTAATTTCTAATAACCTCTCTCAAATACAAAGAGGTATCAAAAATCTCTGAAGCGGACTAGGGAGTGTACCTTAAAAGATGGAAAGGCTTCCCGGCGAGGAACTATAAAAAATGCACTTCAAAACGAGCAAAAGGGATTAGTTTCTCATACAAAACATGCGCAATACAATAAGGAAAAATAGTGATTCCTCAAAAGGGGGAAGCTGCAAACCACATGCAAAACAAAATTCACCCCAACAGTCTTTGTATCAAAATGAGGCAAAAGGCACAATATGATTCTCCATATGATGGTGAGGAGCAGGAGACGAAACATAGTGGCTGGAGGGTTCCCAATTTGGATGGATAAAATTTCTAGTTTATTCCAATTAAGACAAAATTTAGACTGAAATCTAGATTCAAAACGTTATCCCTTTTAGAGGCAGAATTTAATTATCTAAACTTGACCTAAACAGAAAGTGAAACTTGAGGTAAATAAATTCGGAAATCCATATTTACGACTAATACAATCCAAAGTGGTCCTCCGAAGGCGTCCGCTTCTGCTTCTTCCAAGAGAAGATCTGTCTTCTCTCAACTCTAAAAAGCAACTAACTAAAATAAAAATGTCTCTTTTCCTGGCTTCTTTTCTTCGTCTTCCTGTCTTTTCTTTGTCTTCTTTTCTTTTCTCCCCTTTGTTGCTTCACAAAAGGGGCAGGTGGTCGTCCTCGTCTCTCCCCTCGGATCTCCTGGACGGTCCGCCATCTTCTTGGTTTGTTTTCTGTGGGGGTGCACAAAAGTATCGTTACAAGTGGCAGAGAATCATGCATCTTGGAAGGAATTCATACCTGCAGTTCGATGGGCATGCATCACTGCCACATCTGTCATCCAGACATAGTCCATTTGCATTAACATTTGCTTGATTACCTAGAGCTCCGCAAGACAATTTACTTGCATTCCATAAGATGAGCATGGATCAGAATTTCCTGATTTCGAATCTAACCGCGTTCATTGAGCATGTACCTTTCATCTTATTGGATGCAATCATCAACCTGGAACAAAACCAAGATTTACGCTAACTAGAGCACAATGCAACTACCATTTGTCCCATCTTTGAACTAGGGGACAAGGTATTGGTCACTACCAATCCAGTAAGCTCAAAGCAGAAGCATTATTCCTCCAAATTGGCTCCAAAAAAGGATGGATTTTTTACGTTTATAAGAAAATGTCTCTTAACAGTTATAAATTATGGGATAAGGTTCGTAATCAGTCATTGGGCATTTACAATGCCAAGGACATATATACCTTTCCCACTGAGGATGACAAAAACATGGATTTTGGTCAACCCATAATTCAAAAGAAAGCTAATGGAAGGCCTAAAATAAGTACTTCTCCTCAAAACAACATTAAGAAAAAGGGTAAAAAATTTAGTAAACCACCTGAAAAAGAAAAAGTAATTTGCGACCATTTTGGCCCAAAATAATCGTTTGCTCACTTAAATGCTTACCAACATCTGATTTCTCAGTCCCAGCTGTTCTTATCAACAGCATGGTGGCATCCTCTAGTGACGAGAATAGGCAATTCGATAGCCAAGCTGAAGGCATGATGTCATCAGATGATTCATCCACCCAGGGTTGTCCCAAAAGTCAGTTGCAACATGCAATCTCCAAGTATCCACTTTAAAGTTCGAGTATGCTTGAAAAGAATAAACAAAAAGTGATTAGTTCAGATAATACTTCTACACACTAGGACATTATGTTCTCGGACATTTAATAGTAGGTAAAGACAAATTAAAAGACCAGCCAGATTCTGCACTGCCATAACCACTGATATGAGAACAGCTATTATTCAGTGCTTG
>JAQGAO010003275.1:0-17388 GCA_034697705.1 Ommatoiulus sabulosus | reverse complement strand
GCACAGTGGATAGCATGATGTCTCCATAGATGGTAGGTTGCAGGATCGAAACCGGGTAAGTTCCAACAATTTATTTCCAAATTAATTCCGTCTATGTATTACAATTACCAGAAGGATTGGAGCATTAGAAGTCTCTCAGGCTAATAAAAAACGTAATTTTTTTATCCGATGTTACAAAAACCTTCTGGCACAACATTTACATAACCTGTTGGGCCAATGTTGGCAAAATGTTGGCTTGCCAACCATTGACTATTGCCAACCATTGGCTTGGCAATGTTGGTCCAACATTGCCCCAATCAGTTGGGCCAACATTGGCCCACATAGTTGGGCCAACAAAGGGCCAAGGGACATTTCAACGTTGCGCCAATGTTGGCAGCCAACCATTGCCCAATGGTTGCAATGTTGGCAAGCCAACACTTGCCCAACATTGGACCAACATTGCAGTGTTACCTGGGGTGTATATCCCATAGTTCGTAGGATAAAATTCAAACAGCTCAAAATGTAGTACGTGAAAATTAAATTTCTACTTATTGCTGCTGGTTTAAGATTTCTTCTTTGCCGTGGCATGCAGTGCCATCGTTTGGGCGAAATTAAAAACTTAAAAGAAGGTGTGACTACTGCTATCTTGAGCTTACTTTATAGCAAAGTGTTGTTGTGTTAGTCATAAATGGAGTTAGTAGATAGTTATGATAAAACGAAATATTGTATAAAAGCACTGCATACTTTTACGAACTCAGTGAAACTAATATTAATACATGTTTTTATTTGTTTTCGGCAAAATCATGACCAAAACCCACATCGAAAAAAAAACTTTAGAAATATATTTGCGGAAATGCATTTTCTTTAGTAAAAATGTTTCTGAAAATGCGTTTCGGAGACATGTATTTTTAGCTTTAAAATACATTTACAAGTGGTTCAAAATACTTATAGATTGGAACATCCAAGTTATTTCCAAGTATCATGCATATGTATTTTGAAATATATTTCGATAAATAAGTGTAAACTTATTTTATAATATATTTTAAGAAATCCACGAAATACATTAATAAGATTGTATTTTACATGATATTTTGAATAACATTTAAAATTCCTTTCCAAAGTTAATTCAAATGTTTTTTTGAATATTCTTTGAATTACATTTTGAATTACATACTCATTGTTGAATAATGCTTTGTTAAAGACAATTATGGATATATAAATGTATGTACATAGTGTATACATGTATAAAAATACTTTTAAATTCAAGTTTCTTGATGCGTTTTGTAAAATTTGTTTTAATATAACATATTTTGTATATACATGTATAGTATGCATTTACATTGCATTGGGGTATTAGTTACCCTATAAAATGTTTTTTTTTAAAAAAAACAAAATTTACAAAACGTATCAAGAAACGTAAATTTAAAAGTATTTTTTGAAAAATTTATTTAGCAAATAAATTTGTAAATATATTTTGAATATCATAAATATGATTTAAATGTATGTGATGGTATTTTCATTGACATGTAGATGTGGACAAAAATCCCTTTTTGTCAAAATTTGATTACAGCCAGATTATATTTTTTTTGTATTGGGGAATTTGGGGCAGTTTTTGATAGATGGGAAAAATCAGTAATGGAACTAAATATAACGGATATACCGTGATTCATCATTGACATATATTCTAGATATATACAACGGATGAAATTATTCACAAACACTGATCACTTCAAGTACGTTAATTAGAACGAGATGCCAATTATATCAAATTGATTGGGAAAATCAAATGTTATTGAGTCTGCCAACTTGCTTCCCATCGAAATATGGAACTCGGCACTTAACGACGCCAATTATCTATCTAAGTGGGCGCTAATTCTGATGTTGATACACACAACTTGCCAATTTTCTATTCAAAAATATACACAAAAATACACTTTATTATAAAAGAGGCTCATGAGCAGCAACATGATAACTTTCTCTCCATTTTCTACCCAATTATTTGTGTCTGATTCCGGCATACGCCCAAATAATAGTTAAGATGTCTATGCAAAATCCCATTTCCCATTATTTATTTTTCGTTAATTCATAACCAATTCATAAATGATCTCCGGTAAAATAAAGTGATATCAATGCCATTTGGCGTGTGTCATTTTTACTGAATTTTATTTGATGTAATAACGTCGTTTTTTTAAAATTGTTTTTAAACGTTTTTTGACGTTTAAAACGTTTTTTAAAATTGACCTGTTTTGAGTTGTGTCCCTTGTAAATCGGAAGTGCTAAATTATGGCATAATTACTCGTCTATCATGAAAAATGTCGGAATATATATTAAGTTCTTAATGACCTGTTATACGTCGTTTAGAATCACTGATGGTTCATATCAAAAATTGAAATTAACATTTAATGTTGCCCATACATGGACCAATTTATGGTCATATTAAAAATGTGCTGAAAGTTGTCATACAAGAATACATTTTTTTAAACATCCGTTTGTGATGCTTGTTTTAGAACACATTTCTTAGTACATTAAACACTTTACATGCGTTTGTGTTGTAAAAAAAGCAAGAAATTCTGTTCTTAATGACGTGTTTTATGTCGATTATATAATCACTGTTGACTCAAATGAAAAATTGGAATTTACATGTAATGTTGGCCTTGCATGGAACAAGATATGATCATCTGTGTCCATACTAACCCAATTATTTATATTGGCATATATACCAGAACTCTGATATACGAAAACAGAGAAATTAAATTGATGTTCGTGTATAGATGCAATTTTACATTTATGTTGTGGGAAGGACAGCACGCAACTTACACACTCAAAACACATAAATTTGTAAAAAAAAACTAATCATTTCTTAAAACATAATCGACATCAGAAACTTGTTTTATGTATGCATCTTCAAGCTTTCCTGTCCAGTGTTGCATCTGGACTTAACATGTTGGTTTTTTTTTCAACTTGCGCTCTTTAGTGCATAAACGATGAACTTATAACACGTATCTAATAGCAGCATTAATATGAATGTTCTTATCATCAATTTATTCGTATTTGGAAAAGAAAAAAAAATAGGTCTTGCTGTCCTGCGAAGGTTAGACAACTATAAAACTTGAATGTTCCTCAGGATGGTCGCCAAGTTTTGTTTTTTGCTTTCCTCGTGATATGCTAATTGCGTTGAACTATTAATTTCCATGTATAATTGTCCGACATTGTCTTCATTGCCATGTTGCCGGATGTATTTCTGAAGATAATTTTCCAAGTTGGATTCCTTGTTGGGACTATCAAATTTATTGCCCTATTAAATTCGTTTGGACGTATTAACTAGTTCTTGTAGGCAAAACTGAATTCTTACACGGTAGACCTATACAGTGTATATATCGCAGTCTATGTATTAATTATTATATACCAAATGTTCCACATGTCGATGGATTCGCAACATTTTAGTACTGTCCCATTATCTGTCCAGTAAACCAGTTAATGCATTTCACTTAATGAAAATGTCTCGAATAATGCACACTATAAGTGGTTCATCGCTTAATTATAATTGGTGCGCATTCAACTGCACTTTCTGTACTCAACCCAATTAAACGTGATTAATCAAAGATTATCTCCGCATTAAGCTTCCAAATTTAAATTACAATCAGGCCTAAATTTAAGTTCATTCTTTTAAAATATGCCGATAGAAAGTAAAGGTGTTGTTTCATCTTTATTCATTGAATATTTGAAATCTAGGAAACATAATGTCATAATTGCATGAAGATTCTCTTTGCTTGACTAATATATATTCACCCACATTGAAAGGAAATGCATTTAAAAATGTATTTCAAAATATGCTTAGTTTGCATGAACAATGTAAAGTATTTCAAAAAATGCATTTGAAAATAGATTGGAACACTGTAATATATTTGAAAATATTTATAGATTGGAGTAATGTAATGCATTTCAAAAATGTATTCGAAAATATGTGTAGATTGAAACACTGTAATGCATTTCAAAAATGCAGTTGGTTATAAGTATGAATTGGAAAACTAATGCATTTGAAAATATATATAGTTTGGTATAATGTAATGCATTTCAAAAATGTATTTGAAAATATGAATGCATTTGAAAATATGTATAGATTGGGACATTGTATTGCATTTGAAAAGTTGTTTAGAATGGAATAATGTCATGCACTTCAAAAATGCATTTGAAAATTTGAATTGGTTGGAACATTTTAAAAATGAATTTGAAAATATATCTGGATTGGAACACTGCATCTAAAAATATGTATAGTATGGAACAAAGTAATACATTTCAAAAATTTATTTGAAAATACATGTATGTATTGATAGAAACACTGTAATTCATTTACAAAATGCATATGATAATATCTATAAATTGTTACACTTTAATGCATTTCTAAATAAATACATTTTGCGTTATTAAAATGCAATTAAAAATGCATGTTGCGCTACTAAAATGTATTATGCAAGTGCAAATGCAAGTGTATTTGTCAATGCATTTTAAAATGTATTTTGAAATGCATTGACAAGAATTCTAATCTATCTTTATTTGCAAGTGTATTTCTTTTCAATGTGAGTAATGGATAGAAAAACTTCCAGAACTTAGAATGCATGTAGTCCAAATGTATGAGGTTCCAAATCGAAAATCATCTTCGATAAATTGGTCACATTAACAGTCTCACATTTCCCCGTTTTTATTCTCAAAATAAATACGAAAACTGTTCAAGCTGAATTTCACAAATTTCAACGTTTCCATATTAAAAAAAAAAAAACTTGGAAACGTAACGTATTTCTACTTCGTGAAGAAAATTGTTTCTAAGTACTATATTTATATCACTGATCAAATTCACGAATTTGTACAGGTACACTATTTACCCCAATCTCTCTTGACGGTTACTGCACGGTCAAGTTGCCCTCTACATCCCCCATTGCGTTCGACCCACAAATTCGTACATCTTTGAATTTTAAATTGGGACAATGGACTTGAGCTTGTATTGTTTCTCTCTCACACGCTTTTCAAAACACACAAAAAGCAACAAACTGAAGGTTTTTGAGCCCGGCAAATGCAAACATAATAACCTTAATGAATCTTGGAAATAATCGCTAATGATGCCACTTTAGCCCGAGCACTCAAACACCGAAAACAGTAAATTAACAGATAATTTAGTCCCGATGTTCTTTTTTAAAGTTGAGAACAATGCATTAAATCGTGCTATTTTTGTGAGATTAACTACCTTATCCTGCGTATGCAAATATTTATCATAATCACGATTATGCTTGAAATAATCGATGTTTGAAAATCTTGCATCCTTGCAATCTTGCATGGAAATCTGGTTTGGTATATCGTGGGGGTACTCAGACAGAAGCTTTGCGAATCGGACTTTGGCAGGCGTGAACATACGTGTGCAAAATCGACACGCTGATTGGTTTAATGGTTTGAAAGATTCACTCAAGTAATCGCTGCAGCATTCCTTCGCAACACGTCACACTTGATTTCACGACTGCCAAAATATGATTCGTAAAGCTTCTGTATGAGTACCCCTAAAAATTTTTTAAGTAAATGCATCAAAGATTTGAATTTTCTGGCTTTATCTGAAGTTATCCAAAGTGGAGAAAACATAGAGGAGATTTTTGTTGCTGATTGTTGCAATTGTTTCTGGAAACTTTGTCTCCTCTCACTTACTGGAACATTCTATCCATGCCTAAAAAGCAACTTGAATGAACAATTTGCTCAAGTTTGGTCGTTTCTTGACAGTAAACAAAGAACTAAGTGGAACAAGCAACAAGCTGTCCATATCAAATAAGCAACAATTCTTGAAACACATGTTTATACTTGTGCTGCTAAACTTCCGTTGATCTTTACCGCGTTTTATGGAAACAGGAAACTTGTGTGAACTTTTGTTTCTGTTGGCATGCAATATGTAGCTTTCAGATACATACAGGAACAGGCAATATAAATAGAGCTTTAAACTACGTCCACACTGGAGGAATCATCTAGGAACTTTCTGTTTCTGTTGCTTCTTCCTTCAACTAGTTCCTGAAAGTTCCTTATTTTTGTGCGGAAATAGAAAGTAAAGTTCCTTATTTTGTGTGGAAATAGAAACGAAAGTTCCTTATTTTTTTGTGGAAATAAAAACAAAAGTTCCCCTAAGTTTCTGGTTTCCATAAAAAGCGGTAAAGATCAAATGAAGTTTAAACATTTTTTTTTCTTTCCTGAAGTGTTGCTGATTCAGTGTGGACAGCTTGTTGCTTTCTCCACTCAGTTGCTCGTTTACTGTCTAGAAACGAGCAAACTGGAGCTAGCACGCTGTTTCCTAAAAGTTGCTTTTTCGGTGTGGACAGAATGTTCCAGTAGGTTGGAACAAAGGCAACTTAAATTACTAAAATGTTCCTAAAATAAGCAACTTCGGTGTGGACGGATTGTTCCAGAATGTTTGCATAAATTTGCTTCCAGAAACAACTGGCAACAATTAAAAACAAGAAGTTGCTCTACGTTTTCTCCAGTGTGGACGTAGCTTCACATTTTATGCACGGGGACTTTTGAAGCACCCTGTATGCACTTACCTGCGTATTTTTCGGTTGACCCTCGCTCTCGACGTGACGTCATCATCGTTCGATTCTTCCATTTGCGGCGGCCATTTTGAATCGATCGAATTCTTCTAAAAACACGGGTTTCTTAGCCGCATTTCCGGGCTTTTTCGAGTAGTTTTCAGCAGTTTTTCCCCAAAAAATTGAAAACCGAACGAGACTCTGCTCTCGCAGCAAGAGGATGCGCGCATACGCCGGCGTTAAATGCGCACTGGTGAGGATTTTATTTCTTCAAAATGTGACCCATTTCTGGTTGCTTATTTCTAGTCCTCGCCCACTTTGCAGGTAATTCCGATTCTGAAAAAAAGAAATCTAAAAACTTGAAATGATGTCCTATTGCGTGGAAACGCATTTCTATCGCTACTAGAAAATGCTTCGGTGGAATTTTTTTTTTTGCCCTTCTCTTTGCCCCTCCGAAAACTTTTCGACTGTGTCTTACTCGATATTTTCCTCAAGCAAATTTCGAGGCTTTTTGGTCAATCAGGGCATGAAAGAAACCCAACCCGTCTGCTTTATTATACGCTTTGATAGAAGGCAAATTATGCGAGCATGTCCATTGCACGCGAATTATAGCCCCTTCCCCCCCCCCTCCTTCACGTTTTTCGGGCATTTTGCCGCCCACGAGAACGAAAAAATGGGTGCTGAAATGTCAAAAATGTCTTTTAGGAACGACATGCGTGGCGTTTAAGTGCCAAAAAATCTGAAATATGTTCGCTTAAAGATGGGTTTACGACGTATTTAGTTCTCCGAGTGCATGCTTCGACAAAGAGCATTGTTTAAAAACGCACGCATTTGTGGAAAAGTTCAAATATTTATTTTTTTCTTCAGCCGAATTACCACCGTCGCTTTGACCACCACTTGATCAAAGAATATATCGCATCCTGCTTCAGAAATGACACAACTAAAACATTTTACATTTTGACATACAGTCGATCCTCGTTGATCTCAAGGGATGTCAAAATTTGTTCGTTTAAACCGTAGTTCGTTACGTGTTCGTACTATCAAAAGTCGGTCGGGGACTGATGGAAATTGGTTCTTACTACTGTACACGTATCAGAAATGTGTAGTTCGTCTTAATGAGGTTCAACTGCTAAGCAAGTATTAGTGCATGATAAAAAAAAATGGCAATACTGTCAAAAAATATATCGCACCCTGCTTCAGGGACCTACTATCAAAAATTTGTATTAAGCGAGTTCGTCTTAATGAGGTTTCACTGTAAAGCAACTTTTAATGCATGATTTACTGAAGTCGCATACTAGCTGCCATTTAAGCAAAGCTAAGACGTGTCGTTTTTACAGAATATAGAGTTCGTTTTACTTGACTAGACCGTCTTAAACCAAAATTTAAGATTTTTGAATTGTGTCACTTCCGAAGCGGGGTGAGATATTGTTTAAATATCATTTTTTAATTTTTTACACAAATGAAAAATGGCCAAAAGATGAACAGTTGAGTCCAAAGTAATTAGAAGAACTTGGCGCCTAATTCAGTATGATTTTATTCCACATCCGATCAACCCTCCACCTGGCGGCTTAATTGTTTTTAAAATAAAGCAAGTGGGGAACCTTTGCCATTTCTCGTGCATAATGCACGTGCTGTAGATAAATTTAGAGTGACACGTAATGCTCATTGGCTCATTTGTAAATAAAGAGCATATTTGACGTTTTGATGCTTGAGAAATTGATCCTCCAAGTATTTATAATGGTGGGCAGCGCCACCTACAGTCTGTGGCGGATGCGCATTGAAAACACAAAGTAATTCATTAGTTGCAAATACAAATATCGATAATCTCATCACACAAAAAAACTTGATTTTTGTTGCTGTAAATTAACCTGAAATGATTCTTTAATCAAAAGAAAGATTAGTTCGGATTTTCGTGTAAAAACATGATTTCATTATCTTGTCATTTAACAAAGTTTAAATCCAATTTCATATTATTAACCGCATGGTAAAGCAAAATTTCAACGCCTGGAACGGAAACGATTTAGAATACCAACTTCTGAAATGCTTCAAGCTAGAATAATTGATACTCTTTGCATCACGAGAAACAATGAAAGTAATGGTGAAATACAATTTATTTAAACTTGTTTTTTTCCGCATAGTTTTGTGGTTTTCAACCACATTTAAAATGAAAGACATAAGAAAGAAATTGAAATAAAAATTTTTCCGTTTATACATCCGTTGTTTTTATTCGTTTTTGGTTGTAGTTTAAAGTACATGCTCCACTTTCAAATCAGGAAGAAAAGATTTACGATTAGTTGTCTCAAATGTGGAAATTCTAGGAATTTGCGACGTCATTTTCAAATTTTCCATGAAATCAGAACTACGATGAAATTCAATTGAAAATATTTTGAATGATCCAATATCATATTTTAGATGTTGCCTTTATCGCATTAGTAACTTATCACATACATTATAACTAGTTTTCTACCAGTGATCCATTCTTTGTGGTAATTTCTGCGGAATCAAATTTTCTCCAAAATTTACCCATTTTTACCATGTCGTTCAATGCACTGTCGTTCAAAACACTTTTCTACTACAGTTTTTAATGTAGTAGAAACCGTTTGAAAGTAAATACTTTCGAAAATTTAACAAATACAAATTTACCAAGTTTTACCAATGTAGTTTAATTTTTTTTAACAGTTTTTCACTATAAATGAAATTTAGCGAAAGCAAATATTTTCGAAAATTTAACAAATACAAATTGACCAAGTTTTACGAATTTTCTTTCATTTTTTAACCAGTTTTCTACCAGTGATCTGTTCTCTGTAAGAGTTTCTGCGAAATCAAATATTTTGCAAAATTTACCAATTTTTACCAATGTCGTTTAATTTTTAAAACAGTTTTCTACTACAGTTTTTTTACTATATGTGAATTTTGGTGAAAGTAAATATTTTTTTACTTTTAATTTTTTTTTAAGTTGAATTTTTTAAACAGTTTTCTACTACAATTTTATTACTATATATGAAATTTGGCGAAAGTAAATATTTTCGAAAATTTAACGAATACAAATTTACCAAGTTTTACCAATTTTGTTTCGTTTTGTAACCAGTTTTCTACCAGTGATTCAATCTCTGCGGTAATATCTGCGAAATCAAATATTTTCCAAAATGTACCAATGCCGTTTTAATTTTTTAAACAGTTTTCTACTAAAGTTTTTTTTTACACTATTTGTGAATTTCGGCGAAATTAAATATTTTCGAAAGTTTTATATTTTTCTCTAGGCAAAATGGGAAATTAGCTATTGGGCTGCTTTCTCAGTTTTAAATTTTCCATGTAATTTTTTTAAATTAATTTAATAAATTCACCTATAGCATTTATTGGTCTCTAGATGACACTTTTTAAATTTTAAATTGATGTTTATTATTAATTTTAAATTAAGGCATTAGAAATTTTAGAAATTTTCATAAAATATTGTAAAATTAAATAAATTATAATTAAAATATATTACAATTTTTTTAAATATTTAATTTTATGCATAAACGTACACTGTAATTCTCATAGATTGGGTCACTGGTAAGAAATTGGCGTTTGGCAGTTTTTCCAGTTTTAAATTTCTCACGTAGGTAATTTTGAATTAATTTAAAAATTGCATTATATTCGCCATTTAGCATGTACTGATCCCTAGATGACACTTATTAAAATTTGAATTAATGTTTATTATTAATTTAGTATTAAGACATGGGGAATTTCAGAAAAATTAATCAACTATATTTTAATAAAAAAATATATCAATTGTTTTTAAATATTTCATTTTTACAATAATTCTCATAGACTGGGTCACTGGTATGGAAACCCACCACCAGTAAAGCTGACGAAGGTCTGCGCAATCGGCCATAGCATGAAACAATTCCCCAAAAAATTGCAACAATTATTGAACTTTGGTCTCATCTCATTAAAACCCATTGACCTCATTCGATGTAAATTCACTGAGTAACAATGATTTTTATCTTCCACTTGATGCCTTTTGAACCATTTTTATTATTAAAGGGAGAAACTTAATATGCCTAATAACGAGCTATTGTTCTTTGTTCTCACCATTGTTAGTCAGCGTGGGTTATTTGCTGAAAAGGTGCTTTCTATGAAAGGATTTTTTTATTGTTGGTGGGCGAAAAACGACACTGTTTCGCTTTTTTTTTCTCTTGTTTTGCTAAACACTGGGTTCAATTAATATGCGAAAGAAATTTTTTTTTCATCGTTTTCTATGTAATTTTTGAACAAAAAAAAAACATTATGCTTTCACACTCAAACGGACTCGGATAAAAGAGTGGCTTATGAGAGTTTAACCGAATTCAGGTTAACTCTTTGAGAAATAATGAGTTTACCACTAAAGTGGTCCGTTATGTAATTGATGCCTCTAGCATAACCATAGGTTGACATTAATATGAGCTCTGAAAACCAAAAAAAAAAACATATTTCAAGAAATGGGTCTTGTTTTCTCCCAAAAACATATTTTGGTGTTTTTTGTATGTAAAAGTATGGTAAAAATATCTGTTTAATGAATCTTTTAATAACACGGTGCATCTAAAAGTAACATACAGTAGGGTGTGTCAGTGAGTGGCTAAATAGCCGTTACTATAGCCACTATTTAGCCGATTTGACAATTTAACCATTTGGTTTGACAGCCCCATTTACGAATGGCTAATGAGGGAATTTTTAACAACTAGCGCCACCTGCTGAGTTTTTCTTTACCTGATGCGCCGTTACTGATAGATTCTGAAAACACTAATAAAATGCTGAAACTGTGAAGAAATTTTTGATCAAACGTTGTCTGCTACTTCATTGTTTTCATAGATGATAGTCGAAATTGACTATATTTTCTAATTTATTTTATGTATTTCAGTATTTTTGCATTATATGAGGAATAATGAACACTGGATTTTATGGCGACCTTTTTAAGCATTTATGAAATGTGATTATTGCCTGTACGTGCTTAATTGCATGATATAAAAAGATTTTACGATGACTCCAATAATTCCAAAATACTGAAATATATACAAGAAATAATAAAATAAGCAATTACTGCGAGATTAAAAAAATGAATAACCACAACTAATTATTTATTTCAGCGTGTGAATAAATAATTGGTTGTGGCTATTTATTTTAAAAATATTGCAGTGATTTAGTTCATTGACATCCCCTTATATAATGCCAAACTATTTTTGACTTAAGCCATAAGGATGTGTTAAATTTATTCAAATGTAGTTATTAATTGTTTTCAATTTGTTGGTGTTTTTAATTAACGATTAATTATTGAGGAAATTGGGGCAAAGAATTTACCAGATGGAGCCTTTGTCAGCGTTTTGTCAACATTACGTCCTTCGTAACAATAAAACATTGACCTTAATTACTGCGATGCGTTAAATGATGTGTTAATTAACACGACCAGTTCATGGTGACATTAAAAGGAAAATTATAAAAAAATAACTGTTTATTGGGCACCCTGTAGAAAACATTGCGTTGCAAGATGTGAACCCTAGATGGCAGCACGTAAAGCCTGCACGTTATTTCATCAACAGCGCTTGTTTGGTTAGGACGCAGATTTATCCTAATTACACAGGAAGCAATGCTGGCAGATAACCGCAGCCTTCATTGTGTGAGGTTTGTTAATAACTAATTTTGATAGTCATGGATTTTAATTGCATTTATTTAATTTGCGTTGGCTTTGGTAGATTATATTATATTTTATAATAATTTTGTATTTTTAAATTCTTAAGTTACAAAAAGTTAAAATTTTGAAAATGTACTCATTCGGATGGGGAGTTTTGGACAGTCGTATTTCACATCATGGTTAATATTGTTCGAACGAAGGGCGTTCTGATAAATACCTGAAACTGCTGGTAACTTAAAGTGGACGATGCGGTTTTAAAAATAGAAATTGCAAAAGGATTTCAAATAATTAAGCTAATATGCGTCAACTATTTGACAGGTGCATTCATAGCTATTTAAAGGTAAATAAATGTAGCCCTATTGTTCTGTATCGAAACGACCTTTTGGAACTGCCCCCATGTTGGTTATCGTAATCGTGTTAGTTGTGAACTTGTAATGGTTGGTAAGGAGGCCAAATTTGATGTTTTTCAATTGTCCCGATGAAAATTATCTGTCGAATACATCAACCATCGTCGCGTGGAGCCAACATTTCATGTAGTTGAGTAAATGACGAAAAAGGTAAATTCACATTCCATCTTATTTGCTCGTTTTTAAACATAGTGTGAAGCAGCTGATCAGCTCGTACTCCTCGTTTTGCAATATGACGTAACCCAATGGATGAAACCTTTTAACGTTTCTGGAGAAGATTTAAAACGTGTTTTCTGAGCTCTTTTCTCTAAATTCAGCAATAATCACGAGTCATTAGTGTTCAAGCGATAGCAATGTCATGCTAATTCAGACCATTATTTGTATCACGTTCGTCTGTCACGTACGAAATTCTTGAACAGGATTTATAGTCTCCTTTTGACATTGAGGATTTTTGGGAAGTTTCTTAATTGACACTAAAATGGCAGATGGCATAGCATAAAGGTAAAAATTAAGTTGCACCTGTGTAGTTATACGTACATTATATATAGTACAGCACATGTGTATATATATATGCTGTATATACATGGCCAGCTTTGTTCACCATTTAATATTGTGTATTTTAATATATTTTGTTGCATCAGGCTTTGATAATACATTGGTTATTCATGGATACTGGACCCTGTAGACTCTGGACCTTATTTTCAAAATGGGCATTTTAATTGTTTCATCTTTAATTAGGTTTAATTTAAAACTCAATTTCGTTATCATTTCCTGTCGTGAATTAATTCACGTGGAACCCTGATATCGCAAACAAAGGCGCTTTACCTTGTGAGCAACCTCGCATCGTTTTGCTTGGAAACGCTCATTAATTACAGGTATAAATAGATAACAACTGTTGTGCGATTCGAAGGCAGAATTTCCCTTGCGAGCTAGCATCTACGACTTCGCGTGAAATGAAATCAAAAATGAACATCATGCATTTGTTTGTATTTTTTTTTTGCAACATAGTGCTTTCTAAAATGTGGTACGGAGCCATCTGGCATAAGAATAACGTGATTTAAGAGAACTCTCCCAGGAATCCGCAAAGGTGCTGGTTGTCGAGTGTTTTGCGTGCTTGTCTATTGTTCCTGTCTTGCGGGGTTCGCTCTTGATCGAGGTGGGCGAGAATTTTGAGGATGTGCAAAATTCTCTAGTGTCGGCTTTTTCTGATGAGAGTAAACCGAGGTCCCGGGTAGATCCTGTTTGATCTCTGAATGTTAAAGATTCCTCTTGGGGGTGGAAGGCTTCCTTTGTAAGTAAAATTCAAATTTTCCAGGCAGGTGAAGTTGGCACATTCCTTGGACTTAAACATCCACAACCAACCAACCATTGAATCTGGAATCGGCGAGATATTGGGATGATTTCAATCAGTGGTCGCTTCTTCAATTTTAATGGATTTGTCTTCGTTCATTTAATCGGCCTTTGACAAACATGTTTACAAACGTCTTTAAGCTCCTTGAATGGGACATGGTATTGCACAATATGGTAGAAAGTCTGTTAAACGGAAGTGTTGATGTGGTTGTTGGTTTGTGACAATTATTTAATAATCCTCGTGACTATAAGTAGAGTGTAGGTCGGGAAAGGAGATAATAGGCGACAGGAAGCATGGACAAGAGAATGAAAGGAACATTGCCATGGCCAATGTCCAATTTGCTGGAAATGAACTTTATAAAACTACATAACACTTAAGTTTTCGTAGTAAAAAACTACTTTTTTTCTGACTTTCTTGGGTTTCCTGAGAGAAGCTCTCATTGGTAAACCCAGTTAACCTTGCTTGGTGTTGATTTATAGTACTTCAATTTTTCTACTAATTTTAAAAGGTTTACTTTGTAATTTAATATGCACGGTAGATATCATTACTGCGAAGTAATGTCCATTCTACTGAATTTGTTCCAGAAATACTCCTAGGCAGTAATTTTTCTATAGCTTTCCCTGTTGGTTTTCAGAAGTTTTTTTGTGCCAAGTGCCACGGTGTGGAAGTGGGATGTTTGTTCATATTCGGAGAATGAATCGACTGAGATTTTTGCTACTTGTCTTTTTGGAATGTTTGTGGATTGACAAATAACTTTATTGAATTATATTATGTAACCAGCAACCCTTTGTCTGAGTGCACTGTGTAATTGTAATCGAAGCTGTCAAATCGCATTTTGCAATCACACTCCACGTCCTTTAAACTAAAGCTTTGCTCTTAAAGTGCACATCAACAGCAATTTTAAGAGGTACATGTACTCTTATAAGCTGTTAGCATTCCACTTTTTTTTTATAAATTTGTTACTATAACTGTTTATATAAAGTTACATTGATTGCATTACTTTGAAATTTATTAATGCAAATTGCATATCTGCATCTTCAGCACTTGCTTTACTCTTAAAAACTTGTATAGTTGGGTCTGGTGAAACATAACAGAGAACCAGACAAAGTTGACAGTAGAATCTTTATTGTCAAGAATTTGAAACGATTCAACATGACAGAAGTCTTCTTGAATACAGGAAACTGGTCGTCTATTTTTTTTTTGTCTTAAGTTTTTTGTAAATTCAAAAGCCAGCGTGGTTATTTACAACCAGCAATTAATACGCGAATGAGTAGGCATACATTTCTTTGATGTTCTAATAGTTTTGTAAATATTTGTTAATGCAGTAAACACAGCAAATATATGTTTTAAAGAGATTGTTTGCACCATGCAGCACGTGCTTCTCTGCTGCTGACAAATGCTGCACTTTGCATTTATATAAAAAAAAATAGAATTTGTTCGCAGATATGTCAGAACTCGATATCTCCTTGGCACTTTCTATCCGGTTATGCCAAAGGTTCATACTTTTTTCCACGATTATCTCGCCAACATTGGCATTGGAGAGATTGCCCAATGTTTTCCTGCGATTATATTTATTTCAGCAGATAAGGTAAAGTGATGAAATGATTTGTAATTGAGACTTAATACCAAACAGATAATAGGAATTATGATCACTCTGAAAAGCTTCTCCAAGTAATCAATTAAGAGGAGTACTCAGCATGTTCGCAGATTGCACTTTGGCAGTCGTCAAGTGTTTGTTGTTGATAACGTGACTTCGTCCACTGCCAAAGTGCGGTGTGTGAAGCTTGTGTCCAAGTCCCGTATTAAGTTTAGGGAACAGTATCGCAAAAATTAAGACAGGGTACCCCTAGACCTGGAAAACTCAGGGAACTTGTAAATGTCTGAAAAAGTCAGGGAAGAATGATTTATTTTGAAAAGTCAAGGAAATTCAATGTTGTAATGTTGTTGCAATCCAAGATTAATGTTTCGGCGTGGTGAGAACATGTTTACAAAAATTCTAACCTATTCCAAGGATAAATTGGCAAAATTTTCAACACATTCTAATGACAAATTGGCAAAATTTTAACAGTTTCCGAGGGCAAATTTTCAAAATTAAGAGGACAACTTTGAAATTATTCTCAACTTTTTCTGAGCTCAAATTAGCAAAATGTTCTACCTTTTTGAGTACTGTACAAATTTGCAGAACTTTCAACATGTTTCGATACAAATTTGTACAATTTTCAAAAGTTTTTCATGCTACTTTTGTAACATTTTCAAAATCTTCCTATGTTAATTTTGAAACATTTTCACAATTGTCGTAAGTCAATTTTGAAAAATATTTAATATTGTCCTGCGTAGCTTTTGCAAATTTTGGATAACATTGGCATGTCAATTTTGACATGGTCATTGGCCAGGGAAATGTATTTAAAAACCTTGAAAAGTCAGGGAAATTGGATTTGAAATTTTTGGGGGAACCCTGTAAGAGTTTGATTTTTGTTTAACTTGCAAAGAGGCCGTTTGATTGTGTTTGCTAAAACCATCAAATGTGTGTCCATAAATTTTTTTTCAGGTCGTTTTCTGCAGTACGTGTACTTGTACATGCGAAATTCATGTTGGTAAATAGTGACGTACGTTGCACCATTAACAGGCATTGACAGCAGCATCGTAAATGATAGAATTGGTTAGTAGCATGTTAATAAATGCAGTCACAATTATTCAGCAAATTCAAAAGGACATCTGTGAACAAAAAGCGTCGTTGTTTTCATGAAGTGAGACTTGTAACATGTTTTATGGAGCCGAGCAAGGCTGACTTGTTTGCATGATGTGCTGCCTTCGAGGGATTTTATTTGGCATGCTACAGGACATGGCTATCTTGCTTTTTAAAGCCATTGGCAACTCACCTGCCAAAGTTGAGAAATAGGAAGTTCCCGTCCTTAATATTCATAATTTACAGTTAGTTTCTAAAAAATAAAAATTGTCCCAAGATCCCTAAGTGCATTTCCCTATTTGAATTTCCGTGAAATTTTTTTTTTTTTAAATCTTTTTTCAGTGTTATTTATTAAAAAAAAAAGAAGGAAACGAGTAATGTCAAGAAAATAATAGGGCAGTTGATCTAGAGAACAACTTAGGGATCATGTGACATTGTGACAATTGTGTTTAGAAGTTATGAATATTGCAGTTAGGATTGACACTAAAAACTTGCCTCCTCTGATGTACTGTCGATGGCGCTGTATCCCATGAATTTTCTGAATTTTTGTATGTGTTCTTGAGCCTTAGTTTTGTACATCATATATGTTAAAATGAGATTATATCACATTGCAGTAGAATTTCGATTATCCGCTAGGGTGTGGGACCAAGACCATGGCGGATATTCGAATAGAAGAATAATGAAATAAATGCACTTAGGGGCCATCCATAAAGGACGTCCGGCTCAGGGGGGGAAGGGGGGGGGTATGTGAAAATGGGACACAG
>JAQGAO010003274.1:0-17389 GCA_034697705.1 Ommatoiulus sabulosus | reverse complement strand
ACCCAGCGGGCTAACAAGTGCTAATTGAAAACGCATTAGCACTTGTAAGCCCGCTGGGTGGCGCCAATGGTCTGTAAGTAAATTTCTTAATTTGTCTCAATGTGCTCCCACCCTAATACTGAACTATATACGCTATATTTAAATTGTAGTTTTGTCCGAATTATAGTGGATGCAAGCGAAATGGTTGTTTATTTATAAAAAAAAAAAATATTTCAACTATGGAATTGAAGATTTTGTGACCTATATTTATGTCCATTTGTAGCAATTTTCGTTATCTTAATGTGCTGTTCAAAAGTCTTTGATTAACGCTGATAATGGAGCTAATTCACTGTACAAACCGACATAGTTTTTTATTATAATATTATGTTACCTGTGTGGTACATCGGTTGGTACTAGAGTGGCAATTCTTTGCAGTTCAAGTAAAGTAGCTTCAGTATATGGTGTCCGCAATCGGTCATTGTAACACGATGTCCTCTCTGTCCCAATGACCTCATCAATTTCTTTTTGAACTTTCTTTTGCACTTCAGGATAAGCAGCCATGTACAAAATGCACCACATAAGAGTGTTGGCTGTGGTTTCTGTACCGCCTACCAATAATAAACTCATATTTTCTTCAAGGGCTTCATCTAGAAATGATATTGTTAAAAATGTTAAATCATATTATATGAAAAATAATTACGCCAGTTCAAATTACAAAAATTTTAAATATCAAATTAAATATAAAGACATTGACGCCAACTATACATGTACAGTATGTTGTTGGGATGCTAGTAAGGATCTTACCTGAAAACCAATCACTTTTATCATTTTTGGCTTCCCTGCCTTTTTGTTCTGCAATGAATGCATTTATGTAATTATCCCTTTGACCATCGATATAACTCTTCTTTTGCTCGCTAATTTTTATATGGTGAGAAACTTTAAAGTCCTTCCTGTTTTGCCTAGTTAAGTATAAATGTGTTTTTTTTGCGTGTAACGTGTTACATTTTCGCTTGTCTCTAAACCAAGCAGATTTCTGACAAACTTACATTAGCATGTCTCGCCCTAATAGCGTGTTTATTTTTGGTAATTTACTCAACCATGGAAAGAAGTTGAAAATTGATACTGCGCTCATGGCCATCACGGACTCGGAGACGTTTCGTGTGGCTTTTATGAACCATGGATCTTTGTAATCGAATCTTTTCCCGTATAGTGGTATGCAGATATTGTTGGCCACACTGAGTGTTAACAGCTCTGAGAAGTCGCTGGGTTCGCCATTTGATTTCTTCACTTCGTTTAAGAAATGTTGAATTTCTTTCTGGAATACCAAATCGGAAATTATGATCAGGAAAATTAATCCGAATAGATGTTTTTCTTGAAACAGCCAGAGGCTACATCAACAATGTTATAAATTATGATGAATGGCACACTACCATAATATTGTTTAAGCGATTTTGATCTCTATATATGCTTTTCTTCCAAGGCACAAATGTTTCATTAATCCATTAACTTTAAAACCAATTAGTAAATATTAAAAAACTTTTTAAAAGCACGAACCATTTTGGGAGCGCCACTTAAGCTTTAGATTAGTTCTGATCAAGGGTCAGCAAGTTGCTTTAGATTATTAATAAATGTACAAATATTATGTACATCACGCTTGTTTATAATAAACAATGAAGTTTAATTAAGATTATATTTTTGAACATTGCAGATTTGGAGTTTTCGACCTTTATACCCATTTAAATTTAGGAATAAACATGTACATGTCGTTTCTTCTTCGCAATGTTCAGTCAAAATAAATTATATAAATTAAAAAACAAATTTGATAAAAGTAGGAATCTTTCTAAATTTTATTAGAGACAATAGTCGTTATAGTTCATGAATGGCTTTATAAAATTAAACAAATTTACTAAGGTTTACAGTATGTACAGTAAATGGAGTTATGCCTGGTTACGGATGCGAATCAGATTTTCATTACTTTATGAATTCATAAATTTAGATGCCTGGCTCAAACAAATTCAAATGAGTTTTAACAAGCAAGGCCAGTTTAATGCGTTTTTATTTAGTACTAGCTGGAAATGAGAAACATTCATCTTGTGCTGGAAAGTAGGTCTAACACCGAAGCAAACAGCCAAAAAAAAAAAAAAAAAAAACACATACGGAGCCCCGTAGCAGAAGAGTATTTTTTCGTTTTGTACGAGTTTTGCGTCAACACGTACAAAACAAAAAATAAAGTAATCTTCCGCCACGGGGTTACGTATGACACAAACTTTTGTACAGCAGTGCATTATGGGTTGGCTATTGAAACGCGGCCCCGGAACCATGCATGCAGCCATCGGCCATCCATCCCTCCAGCCATCCACATACAGCTCTTCTTTATATACAGTAGATAGAATAACCTTGTAATAAATAATGAACTTACCATAATTAGAGGTTCTATGCTTATTTTCCCAACTCCGCAATCTCTCATCACGCTTAAAGCAAATCGTCGATGGGTTTTCCATATGTCGTTATCATGCAGTATCATGTCTATTAGATACCCATTGATTTATTTCACACTTTTCTACTACATGTATAAAACTGTATATAGTAAGGTAGGTTGCTTACTGAATCGATCTGATTCGGCAATTTGCAAATGCATCAATGGTCTTCCAGCGAATGTCTCTGCCTGATTGACAAACGCCTCTTTGATGGATTCGTAGTTATTCAAAACCACGACCAGCCGATTCCCAAAATACAACCTAATATTTGAAATTGATTGTCGTTCATTCTATAGATACATTTTTAAATCAATTATTTTTCGAACACTTTGTAATTAATGCATGTTACCGGAATACTGGTCCATATTTCTTGGCTAATTGGGAAAAAAGCACGTGCGGGTCGTCTACTATGCACTGCAGATATCCCACAAACGGTATTACCGGTGGGCCCGGTGGAATTCCCTTTGGTACTGTCAAATACCAGTAAAAAATCAGGAGCAAAACCGTCACTAATATAGTTGCTAGATTCACATTGTTTACAAGAAGATCTGTAATTGTTCCATGGAGAGCCATCGGAGTTACACTGTATGTCCTTAAAGCTTACTTGAATGACTTATATAGTAAAACTCGATCATTAACTGTGGTAAAATTCAACTCCTTGGTGCTTAAGAAATAATATACACGACAACCTGACTCCAGACTTTATCATGCACAAAAGTCTCGTAATCACTTTATGCTATCTAATTAAGAAGTTATCTAAGCAGATAAGTGGAGTGTTCCAGATTATTCAATACGGACCTATAGCAGTTCACTCAGAATGATACTAAATCCCACCCAAAGTGACTTGGAAAACATTTGTTTGGCATTTCATGGGTCAATATCTAAAGGTTTTATGAAAATTGCATAAAATGCGTTATATTTAGATTTTGTCGACCTCGTACATGCATAAGAAGTCGCATAAGAAGTCGACTTGATAATTCTGATAAGAATTTTCTATTACATGTCACATTCTTAACTTATTTTGCTCATCACTCTGCCACTAAATCACACCCCCAGAAAGCAATTCTCGTTAAGGCGCAGTTGCTTCTATTATGGCATGTAATGCCTTACATTTGGTTATTGCAAATATGCAAGCTGGATTAAATGAATTGTTTAAATGTAAATTAGGTGAAATATTCCTTTTTTTAATATGCTTAGATATTCCAATGAAATGTTTTTTCTGGGTTACTCGGTTCATGTGTAAATACTGAGAAAAATATCGAATGCTTTTTTTCCAAAGAGATGATAAATTGTGAATTTTCAATTCTGATTTTTTATTTGCATTAAAGTAATTTTAAGTTTTCTCAATTTTATAGAGATTTACAGAGATTAGTCTAATAAAAATAGTTGCCGATTCTGTTTTTCATAACATTTTGCTTTGCATTGAAAGTACTGAAGTTATTCTATTTGATCTTCAATGCACATGTAATCCCTTTATCTTAAGTTTTAAGATATCTCCTGATATTTTTGGTATGATATCGCAGGTTTTTTTAGTGTGTGACTTGGTATATTTTGCGTTATCTCTGAACTTAGCAAATGTAGCTAACAAATTTACATAATGTAAGTGTATGAGAAGTTTAGAAACCATGGAAAACAGTTAAAAGTGGACGCTGCTCATGATCACATTGAACTCGACTTTATTCCAAATTTCATATTAAATGTAATTCTGACTTTTCAAGATCAATACTTTTGAATTTCATTTATCAAAATATCATCGGTCTTCTGAAATATATGAACATTTTTTTCTCCTTAATTTTGAAATACCTCGCTTATTTGATTTTGGTGCACGTTTTTCTCGAATACGTTTTTTGTATTAAAAAAGGTATCGCTTTTGAATTCGGAGCTGTATTCCTTTTCTCTTAATTAATTGTTACGAATGAATGTATTACAGTAGCTCTAAATTATAAGGATTGGAACGTGTACTTTTATATTTCGAAGCATGTAGTTTTACAATAAATTTACCGTTCAGGAATATGAATTTTAAAGCACTTTCCTTATTAAATAACATATAGTTTAATTATTTGAAAAGGTGTTCTTGCATACAATTTTATATTAATTCAGAAAATGAAATGCATTTCCTAAATTTTACCGGGTATGAAATACAAATTTCTTGCATGTAATTTTAATTGAGAAAGCATTAAAAATAAACTCATAATCTTAAGTAACATGTTTAGATATACGTTTTCTGATATTTATAGTTTAAGATGCAACTGGAGTAAGTTTTCCCCATTTTCAACTAGATTGGCTTAGGTCGGAAAAGTATCTCCCCCTTTATAAATTGAGTCCACATTTCTACTTATGGCTTTAACACAAAAATAGTTTGGCGCATTAGTAAATCCTTTTCTTGATTCCATGTTTGGTTTTGAGCCATCCGGAGATTTGAAGGTAAATGCCTGTAGCATTGATGTGAAATACAAATAGAGCTCCATGACGGCGAGGATCTTACCTGGACATTTTCGTTTTCCTTAAAAATTAAAAAAAGATACAGAATTACTCATTTAATATACTGTAGTTGTGTGTAATTGTGGCAGTTTTCTTGACTCACCCATAGAAAATGGGATCAGAAATTCCTTTTTAACAAGTTCTCCATCTTGAGATAGAAAGCGCTCTGGTCTAAACACTTCCGGATCAGTCCATAATTTCGGATCGTTATGAACTGCCCATATATTGGCCAAAATGAAAGTGTCTTTTGGTATTTTATATCCAAATAATTCACAATCTCTGGTATTCCTGTAATAAAGAAGGGTTGGTTTCACCTTAGTGATATAAATTATCGGTAAATAGTTAAGATTGGGTAATACAGTTTTAAACAAAAATTGTCAATTTTTTTATGTAATAATGGTTTGTTTTAATAACAATAATTCAACTATTATATGTTATGTTAGAAATGTTTGATTTTTGCATGAATTATAAGTGGATGTAAGCGATATGCTTGTGAATTTGAAATGGCTTATTTATGAACATTTACAGGACAATTCGGTGTCCGCTAACAGCGATTGTCTTTAAATGGTCGATCATTTAATGAACCTTGCAACACAGTTTCTCAATAATGTCTCTGAACAAATTCAATGCTAAAACCTGTTACAATTTTTCGTTGAATTTGTGGACAATCTGTAATTCTGCATTGAGGCAAATTGCATTATATTGATATTCGGATATTTTATTTACATTCGTATGTTAATTTAAACCGTTGACCTCTTTGAATTATTAATACTACCATAGCAAATATGGAATTCAAGACATTGTGACCTTTATTTATGGCATTTGTAACAAATCTAGTTTATCTTAATTTGCAGTTCGATATAGTCTTTAATCAACGTAATTGCTAAGGGACCTTGTTAAAACTCGTTATAAATTGTTATTATACAGTAGTAGTATATTATTACCTATGTGGTATATTGGTAGGCACTAGAGTAGCAATTCTTTGCAGTTCAAGTAAAGTTGCTTCAGTATATGGTGTCCGCAATCGATCATTGTAACACGATGTCCTCTCTTTCCCAATGACGTCATCAATTTCCTTTTGAACTTTCTTTTGCACTTCAGGATAGGCAGCCATGTATAGAATGCACCACATGAGGCTGTTGGCTGTAGTTTCCGTACCGCCTACCAATAATAAACTCATATTTTCTTCAAGGGCATCATCTAGAAATATCAAAGTAAATATAAGCACACTGGTCAAAACTATATTACTGTATTGGGATACTACACTGTAGTATACGATTCTTACCTGAAAACATGAAGTCACTTTTATCATTTTTGGCTTCTCTGGCTTTCTGTTCTGTTATGAATGCATTTATGTAATTATCCCTTTGGCCATCGATATAACTCTTTTTGTGCTCGCTAATTTTCATATGGTGAGAAACTTTAAAGTCTTTCCTGTTTTGCCTAGTTAAGTAAAAAGGATTATTACGTCTGACGTGTTTTCGCTTATCTCTTAAACCTAGCAGATTTATCTGAAAAACTTACATTAGCATGTCTCGCCCTAATATCGTGTTAATTTTTGGTAATTTGTGCAACCAAGGAAAAAAGTTGAAAATTGATACTGCGCTCATGGCCACAACGGAATCGTTCAGGTTTCGTGCGGCTTTTATGAACCAGGGGTCGTCGTAGTCGAATCTTTTCCCGTAAAGTGGTACACTGATGTTGTTAGCTACACTGAGTGTTAACAGCTTTGAGAAGTCGTTGGATTCGCCATTTAATTTCTTCACTTCATTAAGCAAATGTTGAATTTCTTTCTGTAATCCCAAATCGGAAATTATGATCAGGAAAAAGTAATCAGAGTACATGTTTTTAACTAAAACTACCAAAGGCTACACCAACAATGTTACAAATTACTCTGAATGGCACACTTGCAAAATGTTTCCGCTATTTTGATTTCTATGCATGTGCATGTACAACATATGCTTTTCTTCTAAGGCTCAACTGTTTAATGTAGCCGTGTTTTTTATAAATATTTAGTTCATTCCACCGACTTTGAAAACAATCAGTAAATGTGAAAATACTTTTGTAAAACACTAATTAACCTTTAAAGGAGCGCGCTTCAATTTTAGCTTAGTTCTGATCAAAGCGCAGCAAAGTGTTTTAGGTTATTGATTAATGTACATGTATATACGTTTGTATAATATAAACAAACATGACCTTCATCCTCGTAATGTTCAGCTAAAATTAATCGAATCAATTAAAAGAAAAGTTTGATAAAATCTATAGAATCTTTTTTAAGTTTGATTAGAGTGAATAATCTTTCACGCATGGTTCTATACAATTAAAAAAAATTAAGGTTACAACAGTAAATTTACCCTACTTTATGAATTCATAAATTGTGATGCCTCCATTAACCAACTGCTGTAGTTTATTAAACTAGTTAATTATTGAAACATGAATTAGCAATACCAGCTTCATGCTTATTTATTAACTTTTACGTTATAATAAATAATGAACTTGCCATGATTAGAGGTTCTATACTTATTTTCCCAACTCCGCAATCTCTCATCACGTTCAAAGCAAATCGTCGATGAGTTTTCCAAATGTCGTTGTCATGCAGTATCATGTCTATTGGATAAAAACCATCGATTTATTTCGCACTTGATTATTATAAAACTGTTTTTATTAAGGTAGGATTCTTACTGAACCGATCTGCTTCGGCAACTTGGAAATGCATCGATGGTCTTCCAGCAAATGTCTCGGCCTGATTGACAAACGCCTCTTTGATGGATTCGTAGTTATTCAAAACCACGACCAAACGATTCCCAAAATACAACCTAATATTTGAAATAGAATATCGTTCATTCTTCAGATATATTTTTAAAATCAATTATTTTTCGTAAACTTTGTAATTAATGGTTACCGAAATACTGGTCCATATTTCTTAGCCAATTGTGAAAAAAGTACGTGCGGGTGTTCTATTATGCACGGTAGATACCCCACAAACGGTATTACCGGTGGGCCCGGTGGAATTCCCTTCGGTACTGTCAAATACCAGTATAAAATCACGAGCAAAACCGTTGCTAATATACATGTAGTTGTTAGATTTACATTATTTACAAGATCTGCAATTGTTCCAAGGCGAGCCATCGGAGTTACACTGTATATGTCCGTAAAGGTTACTTGAATGATTTGGTAAAACTAGATCATGAACTGTGGTAAAATTCAATTCCTTCGTATTTAAGTAATAATACTGTATACATTTTCATATATCAAAGTCTCGTAATAAAACACTTAATGCTATTTAATTAATGAAATTATCAAAGCATATAAGTGGATTGTTCCAAATTAGCCTATTATAATGAATTAAATGTAGACGAATTATTGAATATTTGAATATATTGAATTATTTGACAAGGTAATCGTACTGTGACTAGACGTTTTCTATAAGTGACATCCCCGTTTATTGGTGGAATGAAAAATGTTCCCGCCCTGCACAGTTGCAATTACATACCAAAAAACAATAATTTCGTCACATTTTACACAGTGACTTCATAGTCAATTAGATGTTTAATGAAGAATGCGAGTTACTTGAAAAATGTGGGGTTTTGGCCTCACATTGCATCAACATCTCAGGTTTTACACCAAAAATGAGCAAAACGTTACATTATGGCACAAAATTTATGACCAGTAGGGCCTACGCAGAGTAGATGCTTTTTCTTGTGTCACAGCGCTCCACGCGGCCTAACTTCTAGAATACAAGAAAAACCTCGCACTTAACGGTAGTCACTGATTGGCTCGTTATGAAGCCCATCGTTGGAAAGAAGTATGATATATGAGAAATTTTTATAGAACGCCCTCTATGTGTACCCAATAGGATACAGGTGCTACCCTGTGCGGTAGTTTCGATTGCTTCATTTATGAGTGTTCACAACATATTATCGAGGAGGCGCCACATATTGCTGCCTTTAACTACGTGTTGAGGATGGTCAATACAATATACCACTGTGATACTATACCAACCAACAGTCTTGGTTAAAGTGTTGTTTAAGCAGAAGTTTTATTTGGTAAATAACTTTGTAGTGACTAACTTGTGACATATTTTGTACTGTGCCTGTACACTGTTCACTGTGCTTATTCGAACGTAATTACATTTAACATGGCAGCTAATGCAGCATTTACCCTTCTGAATAAAATGGGCAGCAAATGGGGATGGGGTAAGTTTTCTTTGCTTATTTTGTCATGTTATCGTGTTAAAGCAATGGGCTTAAAATATTTTGGCGAGTATGTGATCCCAATTCTTGGCTCCAAGCTTGGTGTAGTGCCAACTGGGTAACGAAAAGTGAATTGTTGTAACAAGGAGGTGAAATACAAGTATAATTCCATCTTGGCTAGGCTTATTCCCAGACATTGACGTGCGCCTATAATAAATGTATAACAATAAAAGTTGATCAAGAAAATTGTGAATGTGGAAAAAAGATTCCAAATACTGTTGACCAAGTTGTCACGTTCACTGTTTGGTTAAATGTAGGCCTAATGTTTACAAAAGTATCTTCAAAACTTCAATTTTTTCAAGAATTACGACGTAAGTTTAGCGTTGATCAAGACTTTGGGTTCATCTTTGGCTATTTATAAATATGAATTTCGACATGAACTGTAGAAGATGACAACTTGGTCAAAGCATCACAATAAGAATTAAGTGCCACAAACCTAATGAGAATGGTATTAAGTAATCAATTCTTTTGATTTCACCATTTGGAGTCAGAAAACGTTCTGGTCGAAAGACTTCCGGGTCTTGCCACAATTCTGGATCATTATGGACAGCCCAAATGTTGCTCAATATGAAGCTGTTCTTGGGTATCTTGTATCCAAAGATTTCACATTCTTCTATATTTCTGACAGTTAAATAGCTTTGTGATTATGGCAATAGTTTTCTGCAAGAGTTTATTATTACTGATCACTAACCTGTGTGGTACCGAAACTGGCGCTAAAGTTAAAAATCTTTGAATTTCGTTTATTGTTGCTTCTACATAAGGTGTCCTGTGTCTATCCTCCCAGCACGAAGTTCTTCCCGTGCCTATGACGTCATCAATTTCGCACTGAACTTTACGTTGCACTTCAGGATTTAGCACCATGCATAAGATTGCCCACATTAGAGTATTGGAAGTGGTCTCAGTCCCACCAATCATAAAACCTCTGAGATTCTGTTCCAAAGCTTCATCTGAAAATGAAATCAAAAACTCGTGTTTTCGGTTATTAAAATTTACAAGTTAAATTGTCAGACCTGGAAAACTATTATCTTCTTTGTTTTTCTGTCTTCTTGCTCGCTGTTCTCCTATGTAGGCATTCATATACGTGTCCCATTGCTCATCAGTATAATTCAGTTTGCCTTCTTTAATTTTAATGTAAATAAGTCTTTTTAATTCATTATATTGTTTCCTAATATACAAAAAAAACTCAATCAATCTTCAATCAAAGTGGTAATTGGCCAAAAACGTACCAATTATTTTAACTACTTTAAATCAATTATACATATTTGATCAAACTTAATTGCCATAAATTTCAATTAATGTAAGTACAGCATAAATCTACTTGTATGTCAGGTTTTAATCTGACTACCAATGACAGTTTGTATATTTATAAGTTTTACTTACTCTAATGTTCCCTTTTTAAGTAGTTTTGCCAGCCCAGGTATTTTGTTCAAACTTGGAAAAAATTGAAAAATTGTTACTGCTTGGTACACTTTAATCATTTCATTAATAAATCGCACTGATGAAGTCATCCAAGGGTCATCATATTCGAATCTTCGTCCAAAAATCAAAACGGAAACGTTGTTCAGTAAGCTTAAGCATAATAATTCGGAGAAGTCCGTCGGATGGCCATCAAATTTCCTAATCTCATTAAGAAATCTCTGGATTTCGTCCTATATTTGTTGATATTTAAAAAGTGAATTCATGTTGGAACTTGGAGTTCATGGGGTTAAAATAGTAGGAGAATGTTTTAGCAAGCATTACCATCAGAAGAGGTTCTATTCTGTGTTTACCAACTCCGATATCCCGTAACACGGTTAAAGCGAACCGGCGGTGAATCTTCCAAATATTGCCGTCAGTTGTGGCAATGTCTAAATGGACAAAATTATTAAAAATCAGTTTCACATAATGTATATAAAAGGCAGTTTATTTATCGCAATAAGTAAAAATTCCCTAACGATTGAGCTTTCCATTCTTTATCTGATTTTTGTATGTGCCAAGGTTTGATCTGGGTTTTCCTGAAATTTTGCTTTCGTAATAGTTGATTTGATTGGAATAGTAGATATCCAAAATTGCTGAATAATTTTTTTTTAAATGTCAATTATGCAACCCATTGGGCCATGCATTTACTTACTGAAAGTTTCATTGCCTAACACAGTTGCCAGCATGTTGGGTGGACGTCCAGAGAATGTGTCATTCTGCTTAACAAACGCCTCTTTGATTGCTTCATAGTTGTTTAAGACCACCACTAATTGATTTCCCAAATAAAAACTAGAAATAAAATGTATTACAGTATGCTTGGAAACGGCACAAACAAGGTTTGATTAATTTGATCATCACTACCGTATAGCAAGTTTGATCAGTGAAGTAATTCGTTCCTTACCTGAATATGGGTCCATATTTTGATCCTAATTTGGCAAAAGTTTCGTGAGGCTGGATACCTAGAAAGGGCAGATATCCCAAAATTGGCAATCCTGGTGGACCAGGAGGCCGCCCACTTGGTCCACTCAGATACCAATATAATGTTAAAATGAAAAGTACCACAACTGCAGCAATGATATTGTTTACAGAGGCATTAAAAATACTTGAGTCAAATCCCATGTTTTACGGTTATTGTGACTTGATGAAGAGAAAAAAGGCTATGACCTCGAACTTTAATACTTTTTTTTAATATTTAACCCTCTTTCCATCGTTGTTTTAATTGCTTCTGGACTTCGATAATGAAAAGAAAAAAGCAGACGTGATACATTACAGCCCACAGTATTATAGTCCTCCAAACAAGTTTCATATTTCAACATGTTTAAAAGATTTCGTTGAAATTGTAATCTTTTTGCCAAATTGCATGTACATAAATTACAGTACATTAAATGCATTTTTAATGTACAGGTACTGTATAACATCATACATTGTTGTAGATTTTTTAATAGAGCGTAAGGTAACTAAATGTTAACTCGTTCACTATTTGCCTTTTATTATAAATAAGTTTTGCAACATACAACTAATCAAGTGATTATTATAAACAGTTCAATATTTGTATTTTGATGCAATTAAGAAATTTAATCGAAGATTTCAGAAATTGTATCTGACAGGTTAGCAAACTCTTTCTTATAGCTTCATAGTTATTGAGTATGCTGTTTTCGTCATTGTTAACGTTTATGTTTATTTACACGTATTTCCACTTTGTCACACACTTTATAATTTTTATTATCATACATTTAATTTGAGGTAATTTTTTTTATTCCTGAGGTCAAATGCACGAAACCAGAGTTTCAGCGTGTATTAACCGTAGGCCTATTTAGCATGTCGTAATACTGCCCTGGTTCGAAAATATTTTGGATAAAACATTAACCCAGTGATTCCATCCATATTTGGTGCCGATCCACCTGAGTTAAAGAAGCTGAACTTCTGTAACATCGATGTAAAATACAAATAAATCTCCATCCGAGCTAGATTCATACCAACACATTGACGTTTTCCTAATACATGAATTAAAGCATTATTTTGATGACATATGATAATATACTAGCGAATTTCAAAGTAACAATGGTTTTGCACGTAAAAATCACCTTTACTTACCTATAGAAAATGGCATAAGACATTCGTTTGTCACCAGTTCACCAGTTTCTGACAAGAAACGTTCAGGTCGAAAATTTTGAGGATCCTTCCAGATTTTCGGGTCATTGTGTACAGCCCATAAATTGCTCACGATGAAGCTGTTTTCGGGTATTTTCTGTCCAAGAATAACGCAATCATCGGTGTTTCTAAAACAAATTTGCATTTTTTTTATAACTTTGAATAAAAATACTCGTTAAACATTTCCATCTTTGACACTTGTATTTTCTATAAATTGGTCGAAATTTATCAGGTTTACTTGATTATCTACATGTATACCTACCTGTGCGGCACACCATCGGGCGCTAATGTGGCAATACGCTGAATTTCGTTAATGGTGGCTTCTGTATAGGGCGTCCTATGTCGATCATTCCAACTTAAGGTCCTGTCTGATCCTATAATTCGGTCGAGTTCATCTTGAACTTTCTTTTGAACTTCCGGATATTTCATCATGTACAGCAGGCCCCATAGTATGGTGTTAGATGTGGTCCCGGTTCCAGCCGCCAACATCAACCTTATGTTGTCTTCCAGCGCTTCATCTGTAATTAAAATAATGTTTGCAATGCTTTGACTCAATCTCCAAACTCAGTTTATTTTTAAAGTTGATGTTACTTGTCCTCAATTTTACCAGAGAAGATGTGGTTGGGATCGGCCCCAAAAAAAGGCATTCATGTAGTTATCTCTTGAACCATCTATGTGACTTTTCTTTCTTTCATCGATTAAGCGGAAAAGGGACTTCTTAAACCTGTCCATCAATTTGCTGCAATAAATGCACTAGATTTTAGTTCCGACATAGCTTTGTCGTAAGAGTTTGTATAATTTAATATTTATTTAATATTTTGTCAGTGAATTAGGAGGGAATTTTCGACCATGCTTGGTTAATAATGTAATTTTTGCAACAGTAGAAATTTGATAAAATCCTTTGACAAAAAAATCGTAGACTTGTTGGTAATCCTATCGAATATTGTTTAAAAACTACACGAATATACTCATCGCTTCTATATAATGAACATTCACATCATACTGCTATTTGGTCTTCGTCTGTTTAATTGATTATACATTTTTAGTCTTTTACAGTATATTAATTGGAGAAAGTAAAGTATATTTTGTGAAGAATTTTTTTTTTGTGGAAAAATATTTCAACTTACAACAACGACCCCTGGTTGACCAATTTGGCAATTCCTGGGATCCTTCTCATCCAGGGAAAAAACTGAAAGATTGTCATTGTGCTTGAAAAAGTAACAGATTCCTTGAAATAGCGTTTGGCGAAAATGAACCAAGGGTCATTGTATTCAAATCGTTTGCCAAAAATCAATGTGAAGATATTATTGGCGACACTAAGTGACAGCTGCTCAGAGAAATCAGCTGGCTCGCCTTTGATTGCTTCCAAATTAGCAAGAAAGTATTGAACTTCTTCCTACGTATAGTTTGAATAACATCTTCATTATTTCATGATTTAATTTCGCATTTTATGTGTATGCATTTTGTTAATATTTTAATAATAACAAATATACTTTGGTTTGCTAACCATAATCTGCGATTCCATGCTGAATTTTCCAACTCCACAATCTCGCATGACGGTTAACGTGAAACGACGTTGATCTTTCCAAACACTGCCATCAGTGATGGCAATATCTAAAAAAAATACTTAATTAGAATTAATAGCTAATAATATGCCCTTTTGTATTGGCTGCTTAAGAATAGGCAAGAATTTTACAACAAATATATAAACGTTGCTTTATTCGTGTCTGTATTACACAAGCATGCAATTACTGTATTTATCATCTTCTGCAAGATTGACTATCATCCTCGGTGGTCTTCCTGCAAAGATATCACCGTGTTTGATAAAGGCTTCTTTAATGGCTTCGTAGTTGTTTAAAACAACAACTAGGCTATTGCCAACGTAAAAGCTAGAAAATAAAAAATAAATATTTGCAATATTAAACTTAACTTGTAGCAATGATTACTGTAGCGCAAATAATGTCTATCTTGTAATAGGTACAGAACTAGCAGACTGAAAACTATAGCTCTGTAAATATCACTTCTGCAGAGGCTGAATATTTACAGCATTTGATTAATTTGTTTTAAATAGCCTAATCTATCCAGAGAGCGTGAATGGTTCTATAAACGCATGCATTACTATATTTATAATCTTCTGCCAGGGGGCGTCAATGGCATGGTTAAGACTTACCTGAAAACTGGTCCATAATTTTGCGCCAGTTCGGAAAATTTCTGGTAAGGTCTTGGTCCGATGAAAGGTAAATAGCCTAAAAACGGCACACCCAATGGCCCAGGTGGCCGTTCTTTATATAATTTCGTATACCAGGCTAGGACAAGAATTGAAAATGCAACAATCGCAGCAACGACATTGGCACTTGTTACAAATGCAACGAACCAGTTCGAAATTAATTTCAGAAATGTCATGTTTAGTAATCTTTTAGGATGGTGGTTCTTGTTCAGTTAATTTGCCTTTGATTTCGAAAATTATTAACTTAAAAATTGTTTTGATGTCATGGGTTAAAGGGTAAAGTTGGAACTATGATCAAAAGTAATGCAACGACCTGAATAATAATATCCGGTTGCGATAGTATGTATAAGAGGACTTTTTTCGCATTCAGTTTGATAGTTAAATGCACGAGTTCTAAGGTTACAAGAAATAATATTTCGTCAACTTTCAAATAACCTTATTAACGACTGATTAATGAAAAAAAAATGTACGTGCATGCGATAGGATCGGCGTTTAAACTCCGTCACATATTATATTAGACCTGCTTAGTGTTAAATAACTGCAGGAAAAATTTTGATGGCGTCCAGAACTTTATTTTTGATTGGTGCACAAATAAATTTTGATAGATTCATAGGTTTTGAGAAGGACTTAAGTTTATTCCAAAACACGGAGATTTTGACTTTATTTATACAAGTGTAATTTACATCTATAGATAATTATTTTGTTATTGTAATTTACGAGTGTGTTACATTCCTTAAGACTGGTTCAGTGACTTTTCAAGAGGAATCTTTTCCGCAAATGAATTTAATTTATTTGGGGAATATGCGCTAGTTTGTTAGTTAATGCAATAATAGCTAAACTGAATTAAGCTTGGATTCGAGGTGCAGTTTGATTAAGGGTTTAAAATAATATTAAAAGCGTTTAAAGCGTTGTTGGAATGGTTTTAAAAAATTGTCGTATGATATTCCACGTTTTATTGCTGTTATTCAGTGATGATTAAAAATAAGCATAGTATTTCTCATAACTATTTCTGTATTATAATAACACGGATTAAAATGTTAGTATCGTTATCATAATAAATTTCTACACTATTAAGGTTTTTATTACTCACTGTTATACACTTTTTAATTTTGGTTATATATTTAATTTGTAATAATATGCCATTTATTCCTGAGATATAAAATGTGCAAAACATGATTGTTTTAGCAATTAAGCTTGTCTTAATTTGGCTCTAGTACGAAAATATTTTGGATAATACATTAGTCCAGTAATTCCATCCATATTTGGTGCGGATCCATCTGCGCTCGAGAAGCTGAATTTCTGTAGCATCGATGTAAAATACAAATAGAGCTCAACCCGAGCTAAAATTATACCCATACATTGACGTTTTCCTATAATGCATGAACGAAACCATTAATTTATTAATATCTGAAGAAACAAAGAATTTCATAACAATAACAGTCACGATCGCAGATTATTATAATTCAAAGCGAGTCAGTTTACTTACCAATAGAAAACGGCATAAGACATTCGTTCGTCACAAATTCACCAGTTTCTGACAGGAAGCGTTCTGGTCGAAAATTTTGAGGATCCTTCCAGATTTTCGGATCATTGTGTACGGCCCATAAATTGCTCACAATAAAGCTGTTTTTTGGTATTTTATGGCCAAGAATAACGCAGTCTTTGGTGTTTCTGTAGCAAAGTTAATTTATTTATATTATTTTTTGTGGCATTCCACAGGGTTATTTTCCTCATTATACTCGTTTATAGGCCTACTACTCTTTAGTATTAACTTATGAATTTCCGTTTGTTATGAGTAGAATATAAAACTCTATAGCCTAACTGTAAGCAACATTTTCCAATTATTATTCAAGAGGCAACTCTAGGCTGGTGCTGCAGATGCAAATATAAGTTTGTATTCAAATTCCTGTGAATCATTTCATCTTCTACGCCTGTATTTTAAATAAATTCTTATCAAATTGTGCTGGTGTAGTTAAATGTGTATAACAACCTGTGTGGCACACCATCCGGCACTAATGTAGCCATTCGCTGCACTTCGTTAATGGTTGCTTCTATATAAGGTGTCCTAAATCTATCATTCCAACTTGGGGTCCTGTCTGATCCTAATACTTGGTCAATTTCATCTTGAACTTTCTTTTGGACTTCCGGATATTTCATCATGTATAGCAAACCCCATAATAAGGTGTTTGATGTGGTTCCGGTTCCAGCCGCCATCATCAATCTTATGACGATTTTATACGATCTTATACGATCTTATACGATCTTATACGATCTTATACGATTTTTCGTATATTTCGTACGTGTCCAGAGAATGTGAAGGAAACTGGCTTCACAACACTGGTTCGCCCTATGTTGGAGTACTG